>WNWK01007403.1:0-94548 GCA_009830355.1 Cherax destructor | reverse complement strand
ATATATATATATATATATATATATATATAAGCCGAACTTGAGGAATCGGCTGAACCTCTTTAAAAAATATACAGATTGATCAATATTTTTTTATTGACAGTGATGTAATTTTTATATTTTGACGAAACCTAACTTAATTTTTAGTCACTATTCACTAAATATCATTTAATATTATTTAAAATCAATGAGATATATATTTTTGCGTTACGTTTTGCTTGCTTTTGGCAGTAAAGCAGTGAGTGGCAGGGCTTACAATAGACTGATTTTACAGCCATCACTTGTGTTAGATGTCTGCACGAAGGAAAGGCATTCAGGTAAAATTCAGGGAATTGGAGCACATATCCAATTTCCTAGATCAAACCCCTCACCAGCATTAAGGAACCTTCCTTGAGGAGTGATGAGGGAGCAGGATGAAGGAGAAATTATCTTTTCTTTAAGTCTTCTGAATAGAGACTCCACCTCGCAGCAGGCAGCAGTGGTGACCTCGACAGCCCGTCGCTCCATTAACCACACTACCGAGTGCCATCAGGTACTGGTGTTATGTGGGAAAGGTTGCCCTAACAGTGTTACAAAGAAACACAGTACAAAACAAACCTTTATTACAGCAGTTTATCGCTTTGGGTACACCTGATGCGTGTAACACAGTCTCCGTTAGTGGCGAAGACTAAGTCACAGTTCTGTGGCCGCAACAGTTAGCCAGTAACTCACATTGTCCAGAGGAAACTCCAGAGAAACTCCAGAGAAATTTTCGGTCCCTCCTGGACCATCTTCAAGTCGTAATAATGCTCAACGATTGGGCGAAATGTCGTTCCAAAGTTTACTCTCCAAAGTGTGGAAATTTATTGGTTCCTATGTATTGTTTGACCATTGTGAAAACAGTTGGACATAACAAAATGTTGTTTGGTACGGCCAGCGACTTATTGCTGTGTGTTCTTCTCATTATCTTCTTGTTATTTCACCACAGAACTTCGAAGAGGTCACAGGAATTCTGAATGACCTTGGTGTTGATATAGGAAATATAAATAAGAAGGCATGGTCGCGCAGGCAGGAAAGAACATGCAGTTAGAGTGTAGGCACAAGCAGGTAGGAATGGTCACAGAGGCAGAGGACATGCAGGTACGAGAGGACACGTAGTGTCCTCATCTTTGAATCAGGTAAGGCACGTGAGGTGGTCATGCAAGCAGGAAGGCAGCAGCAACGGGACACAGAGATGCTAGCTGGGGCTGAATTCCGTTTATTATGCAGTCAGACGTTATACGAACCCGGACGAGGCTCAGAGCTACACGAACCCTGAGAGAGGCTCGTAGCTATATGAACCCGGACGAGGCTCAGAGCTACACGAACCCGGGCGAGGCTCGGAGCTACACGAACCCGGACGAGGCTCAGAGCTACACGAACCCTGAGAGAGGCTCGGAGCTATATGAACCCGGACGAGGCTCAGAGCTACACGAACCCTGAGAGAGGCTCGGAGCTATACGAACCCGGACGAGGCTCAGAGCTACACGAACCCGGGCGAGGCTCGGAGCTACACGAACCCTGAGAGAGGCTCGGAGCTACACGAACCCGGACGAGCCTCGGAGCTACACGAACCCGGGCGAGGCTCGGAGCTACACGAACCCGGGCGAGGCTCAGAGTTACACGAACCCGGGCGAGGCTCGAGCTACACGAACCCTGAGAGAGGCTCGGAGCTATACGAACCCGGACGAGGCTCAGAGCTACACGAACCCTGAGAGGCTCAGAGCTACACGAACCCGGGCGAGGCTCGAGCTACACGAACCCTGGAGAGGCTCGGAGCTTTATGAACCTGGACGAGGCTCAGAGCTACACGAACCCTGAGAGAGGCTCAGAGCTACACGAACCCGGGCTAGGCTCGGAGCTACACGAACCCTGAGAGAGGCTCGGAGCTTATGATCCTGGACGAGGCTCAGAGTTACACGAACCCTGAGAGAGGCTCGGAGCTATATGAACCCGGACGAGGCTCAGAGCTACACGAACCCGGGAGAGGCTCGGAGCTATACAAACCCCTGGAGAGGCTCGGAGCTATACGAACCCTGAGAGAGGCTCGAGCTATATGATCCTGGACGAGGCTCAGAGTTACACGAACCCTGAGAGAGGCTCGGAGCTAATGAACCGGACGAGGCTCAGAGCTACACGAACCCTGAGAGAGGCTCGGAGCTATGAACCTGAGAGGCTCGGAGCATCGACCAGAGGCTCGGGCTATACGAACCCTGGAGAGGCTCGGAGCTATACGAACCCTGAGAGAGGCTCGGGCTATACGAACCCTGAGAGGCTCGGAGCTATACGAACCCTGAGAGAGGCTCGGAGCTATACAGAACCCTGAGAGAGGCTCGGAGCTATACGAACCCTGAGAGAGGCTCGGAGCTATACGAACCCTGAGAGAGGCTCGGAGCTATACGAACCCTGAGAGAGGCTCGGAGCTATACGAACCCTGAGAGGCTCGGAGCTATACGACCCTGAGAGAGACTCAGAGCTACACGAACCCTGAGAGAGGCTCGGAGCTATACGAACCCGGACGAGGCTCAGAGCTACACGAACCCTGAGAGAGGCTCAGAGCTACACGAACCCGGGCGAGGCTCGGAGCTACACGAACCCTGAGAGAGTCTCGGAGCTACACGAACCCGGGCGAGGCTCGGAGCTACACGAACCCGGGCGAGGCTCGGAGCTACACGAACCCTGAGAGAGGCTCGGAGCTATATGACCCGGGAGAGGCTCGGAGCTACACGAACCTGGGCGAGACTCGGAGATCATGTAGCTGTGCACAATAAGGGCAAAGATAAGGAGGACTTCGTCCGTGTATGGCGCCGGAGCGTCGAGGTCCGTCAGATGTAAATGAGTTTCCGATAATTGAGTGAAGAGGGATAGTCGTGCATCACCTCCTGTTATAGGTAATTGTATTGTCGGGTTGCTGCGACTGTGCTCGCTAGACTAACACACACACACACACACACACACACACACAAGTCAAGTTTTAGGCCTTTTCAAGTAAGATGAACATTACATTGCCTCTAACTGGTAAGTGCAGTGATGCCTCACACTCACACACAAGGTGTTGCACGATTACACAAGGTGTTGCACGATTACACAAGGTGTTGCACGATTACACAAGGTGTTATCTTGTAACACCTTGTGAGGTGTGAATGTTACAAAATCAAACAACGATGTCTCACACTCCCACAAGGTGTTACAAGATAACACAAGGTGTTATAAGATTACACAGTTTTTTCTTCAGCAGTGGGCACCACACAACCATTGTATATACCAGTTTTGGCATTAATATATCTTGTAAACAGACTTTTTTTTTTTTTTAAGTATTTCCCCATCCATATATATAGAACCAGTTTTATAATTCAACAGCGCAGCATATAAATTTTTCCCAGTTTCGTTTATGTGATGTTCCGGAGATAAATTTCGTTAATAACATTGTATAAGAAAAATGTACGAACTAACGATCATGATTCTTACAGTGTTTAACGGGTGTTTATTGTGAAAAAATATATCGTTTTTTCCGTGTGTATCAGAGCTTTATTTTTGTATTTTGAGAGTAAGTATAATAGATCAGACGAATTAAATGCTCCTTAGGTTTCTCCATCCTCCTTAGACACGTTCATCTAGTTGTTTTTATTCCTTCTGGTAAGTCATTTCTATGAATTAAAACACGTTATCTTAGCCTGTACAGATCCTTGTGGTACCTCACTTTGGGCGTCTCCCCACCAGCACATTTTTCCTCTAATAACTGTACGTATTATTCTCACAAACACGAAATCTCTCATCCATTGCAGTAAGTTGTATCTCTCTCTCTCTCTCTCTCTCTCTCTCTCTCTCTCTCTCTCTCTCTCTCTCTCTCTCTATATATATATATATATATATATATATATATATATATATATATATATATATATATATATTATGGACACATCGGCCGTCTCCCACCAAGGCAGGGTGGCCTGAAAAAGAAAAACATTTATCATCATTCACTCCATCACTGTCTTGCCAGAGGGATGCTTTCACAACAGTTATAGAACTGTAACATTAACACCCCTCCTTCAGAGTGCAGGCACTGTACTTCCCATCTCCAGGACTCAAGTCCGGCCTGCCGGTTTCCCTGAATCCCTTCATAAATGTTACCTTGCTCACACTCCAACAGCACGTCAGTCCTAAAAAAAACATTTATCTCCATTCGCTCCTATCTAACACGCTCACGCATGTTTGCTGGAAGTCCAAGCCCCTCGCTTACAAAACCTCCTTTACCCCAACCCTCCAACTTTTCCTAGGCCGACCCCTACCCCACCTTCCCTCCACTATAAATTTATACACTCTCGAAGTCATTCTATTTTGTTCCATCCTCTCTATTATCCTCTGGATAATAGTTTTGGTAATCCCGCACCTCCTCCTAATTTCCATACTACGAATTCTCTGTGTTATACTCTCACCACACATTGCCCTCAGACATGACATTCTCTCTCTCTCTCTCTCTCTCTCTCTCATATATATATATATAAGTGTGTGTGTATTTGTGTGTGTGTATTTGTGTGTGTGTATTTGTGTGTGTGTATTTGTGTGTGTGTATTTGTGTGTGTGTATTTGTGTGTGTGTATTTGTGTGTGTGTGTGTGTATTTGTGTGTGTGTGTGTGTGTGTGTACATACTCGAGCGCCACTAACAATGTTAACAATGTTTGCCCAGCAGATGTAATCTCAGCTGCTGACACTGCCAATTACCCGGCAGTAGTATTTGTTAGGTAGATACAACCCTGCCTACCACAGCCCTTGACAACGAAGACCTGACAAATACCATGCAGGACTAAGAGGCCCTAATTAATAGTATCCTGGGTTGGAAGAGCCTTACTGCTACTGTCTAGGCTTAGGAGGATATGATAACCGCTGTCCAGGGCTAGGCGAGCCTGACTGCTGTTATCCAGCTACGAGGATCTTGCCTCGACTATCAGAGCTACGAGGATCTTGCCTCGACTATCAGAGCTACGAGGATCTTGCCTCGACTATCAGAGCTACGAGGATCTTGCCTCGACTATCAGAGCTACGAGGATCTTGCCTCGACTATCAGAGCTACGAGGATCTTGCCTCGACTATCAGAGCTACGAGGATCTTGCCTCGACTATCAGAGCTACGAGGATCTTGCCTCGACTATCAGAGCTACGAGGATCTTGCCTCGACTATCAGAGCTACGAGGATCTTGCCTCGACTATCAGAGCTACGAGGACTGAGTAAGCATCCGCTCGTCTGATGCCCAGCTAATCAACTGAGCTCAGGCCGTGAATCCTATCATTTAAGTGCCAATTGGCCATTGGTAACTGAAGCTTTCCTGACCCCCACTTGCGCATGAACCTGAATCTCCGGTGCGTAATTGACCTGCAGGCAAGCAAGACCTGAACGTCAAGACCCAGACAGATGTTACACAGACGAGGTTTGGTTTTCAGTCACAGACGCTACTTTCTTTTATGGACAATTAAGTGGATTGAATGTCTATGTTTATTACAAATTGAGTGTTTATGTTTATTACTAATTTTAGCTGTCCTTGCTCTTGACTATGGCTAAATTTAATAAGCTCAGTGGCTTGCAAGAGATTTTTGCTGATGGACGTGCTGAAGAATAAAAAAAAACTCAAATTGCACTTTAGAGAGGAAGTGTGATCTTGGACGAATTAAATTTTGAGAGAAACAAGTTTGGCGAAATCAATCCCGCTTGTTTCACGAGTGACTTTGCTGCTTTACTCAACCAAAGGTTATCTTATAAGGTTGTAAAGGTGTCAGGGTAGCCAGTCCCCCTTATACCTTACCTTTGATATACCTTTGAAGAGTTTCGAGAGTATCTACTCTCTGAGCCCGGCCATAGGCCAGGCTCGTCTGGTGCTTGCCTGGTCAACCAGGCTGTTGCTGCTGGAGGCCCGCTGCCCCACATATCCATCACAGCCTGGTTGATCTGGCACCTGGTGAAGATACTTGTCCAGTTTCCTCTTGAAGGCTTCTACACTGGTTCCAGCCGTGTTTCGGATATCTTCTGGTAAGATGTTGAATAGTCTGGGACCCCGGATGTTAATACAGTGCTCCCGTATTGTCCCCACCGCACCCCTGCTCCTCACTGGGTTTATTTTACACTTTCTCCCATATCTCTCACTCCAGTATGTTGTTATGGCAGTGTGCAGATTTGGGACCAGGCCCTCAAGTACTTTCCAGGTATATATTATCATGTATCTCTCTCTCCTCCGCTCCAATGAGTACATGTTCAAGACTTGAAGGCGTTCCCAATAATTTAGATGTTTCAATGGCTCAATGTGAGCCGTAAACGATCTCTGAATTTGTTTCAGCTCTGCTATTTCTTCTTCCCTGAACGGGGCCGTCAGCACAGAGCAGTATTCTAAGTGAGGGAGCACTAGCGATTTGAATAGTGTCACCATCGGCATTATTTCCCTTGTTTTGAAAGTTCTCAATACCCACCCCGTCATCTTCCTGGCTGTTGAGATCTTTGTCTTGTTATGGTCTTTAAACGACAGATCAGCAGACATAATTATTCCCAAGTCCTTTACGTGTTCCTTTCGTTCTATGTGGTGGCCCTCTTGCAGGTAAATATGCTTGAGACTTGTCAATTTTTAAATGTCTACGTTCCGGTAATTAACAGTGAGAAGAACGTTTGGTAAAGGAAGTCCTGTCGCTGCCTTGGCGGGGGAGGGGGACGTTCTTCGCAGGTGACTCGTACTGTGTGTGAATATTATTATTATTATTATTATTATTATTATTATTATTATTGCAATCAAAACTAAGGGCAAGCTTTAATCATCACATTTAACTCTTAATACAATACAATAATGTTATATGTCTCTGTATTTTTTATATTAGTGTCTTCATTACACCTCTGTATATAGTGCCCATGCGGGATAGTGCCCATGGGAGATTGTGCCAATGGGGGTTAGTGCCCATGGGGGATATTGCCCATGGGGGATATTGCCCTTGGGGAATAGTGCCCATGGTTGAATAGTGCCCATGAGGATAGTGCCCATGAGGATAGTGCCCATGGGGGATAGTGCCCATGGGGGATAGTGCCCCGCCTGGCACATTCTCTTTCCTGGTGTTGAGGTAAGAAATTCAGTGATGCCATATATTCAAGAGCCGAATAAGGAACAGAAATACCGCGACTTTCTCATTTATATTAATTATTCGTCTGAGATTTCCAAGACGAAAATCTATTTCTGAGCTCAGAAATGGAATGCAGTTATGAGTAGCCTGTGGATCGTGTACATTTTAATGGCCGCAATATGATGCTGGACGCAGCGAAATCTTTTCTGTTATTTGTCTGGTGCGTTTTGAAACTGATATACAATGATGGGGTATCAGTCAACAGTAAAAGAAACCCACATGTACAGAAAGGAGAATACTTGCGCTATATATTTCGATCTTTGTCTGGTTTCCTCACCAGCCGAATGAAGATCTCAGACCGAGACCTTGATATACAGATTAACTATTCACTCTTGTATCTGTCAACATGATGTACCTTTCCATATTATATTTCATTAATGATCCTCGTGGCTTGTCATACAAACGTTAAATAACTCTTTTCTTTTAACTCTTCAAAGGGATGGATGGGTAAGCCAGTGGAAGGCTTCGGTCAGATAACCTAAAGCTAGAGTTGCAGGTCTTCATAAGACTAAGACCCGCGTCAGGAAACACTTGTCCTGTTTTCTGACGAATCTTACCTAACCTGATGTCATGGAGTCGACTGCAGATTTTGCCAGGTAAGCGGCTGTACCCTAGATTAGTTTATAGGGTTTAAAGCCTGTCGACTACGCTGGAGTCATTGGCTGCATGGAACCTTTCCAACACTAGACAAAAATACTTTAATCGATAAAATAGGGATTTAAATACTCTCAGCATGCGTGCATATATATATATATATATATATATATATATATATATATATATTTTTTTTTTTTTTATTATTTATTAACACATCGGCCGATTCCCACCAAGGCAGGGTGGCCCGAAAAAGAAAAACTTTCATCATCATTCACTCCATCACTGTCTTGCCAGAAGGGTGCTTTACACTACAGTTATAAAACTGCAACATTAACACCCCTCCTTCAGAGTGCCGGCACTGTACTTCCCATCTCCAGAACTCAAGTCCGGCCTGCCGGTTTCCCTGAATCCCTTCATAAATGTTACTTTGCTCACACTCCAACAGCACGTCAAGTATTAAAAACATATGCCTCCATTCACTCCTATCAAATACGCTCACACATGCTTGCTGGAAGTCCAAGCCCCTCGCACACAAAACTTCCTTTACCCCCTCCCTCCAACCTTTCCTAGGCCGACCCCTACCCCGCCTTCCCTCCACTACAGATTTATACACTCTCGAAGTCACTCTGTCTCGTTCCATTCTCTCTACATGTCCAAACCACCTCAACAACCCCTCCTCAGCTCTCTGGACAATCGTTTTGGTAATCCCGCACCTCCTCCTAATTTCCAAACTCCGAATTCTCTGCATTATATTCACACCACACATTGACCTCAGACATGACATCTCCACTGCCTCCAGCCTTCTCCTCGTTGCAACATTCATCACCCATGCTTCACACCCATATAAGAGCGTTGGTATAACTATACTCTCATACATTCCCTCTTTACTTCCATGGACAAGGTTCTTTGTCTCCACAGACTCCAAGTGCTCCACTCACCCTTTTCCCCTCATCAATTCTATGATTCACCTCATCCTTCATAGACCCATCCGCCGACATGTCCACTCCCAAATATCTGAATACATTCACCTCCTCTATACTCTCTCCCTCCAATCTGATATCCAATCTTTCGTCACCTATTCTTTTTGTTATCCTCATCACCTTACTCTTTCCTATATTCACTTTCAATTTTCTTCTTTTACACACCCTACCAAATTCATCCACCAACCTCTGCAGCTTCTCTTCAGAATCTCCCAAAAGCACAGTGTCATCAGCAAAAAGCAACTGTGACAACTCCCACTTTGTATTTGCTTCTTTATCTTTTAGCCCAACACCTCTTGCCAAGACCCTCGCATTCACTTCTCTTACAACCCCATCTATAAATATATTGAACAACCACGGTGACATCACACATCCTTGTCTAAGGCCCACTTTTACTGGAAATAGTCCCTTCCCTCCTACACACTCTAACCTGAGCCTCACTATCCTCATAAAAACTCTTCACTGCTTTCAGTAACCTTCCTCCTATTCCATACACCTGCAACATCTGCCACATTGCCCCCTATCTACCCTATCATACGCCTTTTCCAAATCCATAAATGCCACAAAACACCTTTACCCTTATCCAAATACTGTTCACCTATATGTTTCACTGTAAACACTTGGTCTACACACCCCCTACCTTTCCTAAAGCCCCCTTGTTCATCTGCTATCCTGCTTTCTGTTTTACTCTTAATTCTTTCAATAATAACTCTACCATACACTTTACCAGGTACACTCAACAGACTTATTCCCCTATAATTTTTGCACTCTCTTTTGTCCCCTTTGCCTTTATACAAAGGAACAATACACGCTCTCTGCCAATCCTAGGTACCTTACCCTCTTCCATACATTTATTAAATAATAGCACCAACCACTCCAAAATTATATCCCCACCTGCTTTTAACATTTCTATCTTTATCCCATCAATCCCAGCTGCCTTACCCCTTTCATTCTACCCACTGCCTCACGAACTTCCCCTACACCCACAACTGGCTCTTCCACACTCCTACAAGATGTTATTCCTCCTTGCCCTACACACGAAATCACAGCTTCCCTGTCTTCATCAACATTTAACAAATCCTCAAAATATTCTCTCCATCTTCCCGATACCTCTAACTCTCCATTTAATAACTCTCCTCTCCTATTTTTAACTGTCAAATCCATTTGTTCTCTAGGCTTCCTCAACTTATTAATCTCATTCCAAAACTTTTTTTTATTTTCAACAAAATTTGCTGATAACATCTCACCCACTCCTCATCTGCTCTCTTTTTACATTGCTTCACCACTCTTTTAACCTCTCTTTTTCTCTCCATATACTCTTCCCTCCTTGCATCACTTCTACTTTGTAAAAACCTCTCATATGCTAACTTTTTCCCTTACTACTCTCTTTACATCATCATTCCACCAATCGCTCCTCTTCCCTCCCGCACCCACTCGCCTGTAACCACAAACTTCTGCTGAACACTCTAACACTACATTTTTAAATCTACCCCATACATTTTCGACCCCATTGCCAACACTCTCACTAGCCCATCTATCCTCCAATAGTTGTTTATATCTTACCCTAACTGCCTCCTCTTTTAGTTTATAAACCTTCACCTCTCTTTTACTTACTGATTCTATTTTCCTTGTATCCCATCTACCTTTTACTCCCACTGTAGCTATAACTAAAAAGTGATCTGATATATCTGTAGCCCCTCTATAAACATGTACATCCTGAAGTCTACTCAACAGTCTTTTATCTACCAATACATAGTCCAACAAACTACTGTCATTACGCCGTACATCATATCTTGTATACTTATTTATCCTCTTTTTCTTAAAATATGTATTACCTATAACTAAACCCCTTTCTATACAAAGTTCAATCAAAGGGCTCCCATTATCATTTACACCTGGCACCCCAAACTTACCTACTACACCCTCTCTGCATGTTTCTCCCACTTTAGCATTTAGGTCCCCTACCACAATTACTCTCTCATTTGGTTCAAAAGTTCCTATACATTCGCTTAACATCTCCCAAAATCTCTCTCTCTCCTCTACACTCCTCTCTTCTCCAGGTGCATACACGCTTATTATGACCCACTTTTCGCATCCGACCCTTATTTTAATCCACATAATCCTTGAATTTACACATTCCTATTCCCTCTTTTCCTTCCATAACTGATCCTTCAACATTATTGCTACCCCTTCCTTAGCTCTAACTCTCTCAGATACTCCTGACTTAATCCCATTTATTTCTCCCCACTGAAACTCGCCTACCCCCTTCAGCTTTGTTTCGCTTAGGGCCAGGACATCCAACTTCTTTTCATTCATAACATCGGCAATCATCTCTTTCTTATCATCCGCACTACATCCACGCACATTCAGACAACCCAATTTTATTAAGTTTTTCTTCTTCTCGTTTTTAGTAGATTTGTACAGGAGAAGGGGTTACTAGCCCATATATATATATATATATATATATATATATATATATATATATATATATATATATATATATATATATATATATATATATATATATATATATATATATATATATATATATATATATATATATATATATATTATATATATCTTTCTTTCTTTCTTTCAACACGTCGGCCGTTTCCCACCGAAGCGGGGTGGCCCAAAATGAAAAACGAAAGTTTTCCCTTTTACATTTAGTAATATATACAGGAGAAGGGGTTACTAGCCCCTTGCCCCCGGCATTTTAGTCGCCTCTTACGACACGCATGGCTTACGGAGGGAGAATTCTGTTCCACTTCCCCATGGAGATTAGAGGAAATAAGAACAAGAACTAGTAAGAAAATAGAAGAAAACCCAGAGGGGTGTGTGTATATACATATGCTTGTACATGAATGTGTAGTGTGACCTAAGTGTAAGTAGAAGTAACAAGACGTACCTGAAATCTTGCATGTTTATGAGACAGAAAAAAAAAGACACCAGCAATCCTACCATCATGTAAAACAAATACAGGCTTTCGTTTTACACTCACTTGGCAGGACGGTAGTACCTCCCTGGGCGGTTGCTGTCTACCAACCTACTACCTACTATATATATATATATATATATATATATATATATATATATATATATATATATATATATATATATATATATATATATATATATAAATTATATACTCGGAGTATATATATTGCGTACCGTTGGTCACAGTGGTGACAGATGCTCTTCAAACTAAAGAGTCTTAGTTAAAACCTGGGCTGCGCTGTTTGACCTATATTGGTTTAGCGCTTGTATTTTTATAATAATAATAATAATAATAATAATAATAAGAATAATGATAAGAATAATGATAATATGAGCTTGTTAGATGGGAGTGGAGACGAGGGGTGGGAGGAGTGTTGGATTGAGAACAGTGTTTGTTACATTAACGATAAGATTCAGAGAAAGTAGATAGCAGGACTCGAGTACCTTTCAACTCCCCCCGTGGTTGTTTTGCATATGTCGTGCCGAAAAGGTAAAACTTGTCAATTAGCAAAACCTCATTTTGCTAATTAATACGTTTAAAGATATATTTTTTTCAATTATGTTAATGTAAAAAATAATGATTTTGCAAGAAAAAATATCTTAGAAAACTTACCTAACCTTATTATAACAAGCGCAATTTAATTTAGCCTAATCCAACTAAATATTTTTTAGATAAGTTTACAATAATTTGATAATAAACGAACACAATGAAATATATTTTTTTCGTTAGGTTCAGAATGATTTTTGCCAAATTATTGCAAACACAAATTTTTGCTTGCCTTATTCGGCAAGAAAAGCATTGCTATTTAAGCCAAAATCGCAAGTTTTACCTATTCGGCACGACATATATATATATATATATATATATATATATATATATCTTCATAATTTTAACTTTAAACTTATGAACACGTGTGTGTGTGTGCGTGCGTGCGTGCGTGTTGTGTGTGTGTTTTACAGGGCTGATAGTTACACAGTAACAATAGCTAACTGATCCCTGGATTAGGGTAATACTGTGTCAATTAAAATTCCTCCCATAGTGCTTCACTTTACTGACTTTTTGAGCAGTGAATTAAACCCTCGTATTATGGGGGCTTACTAACATATTTTGCCATTGTACATGGGCTTTATTATGAAATTATACTGTGCATTTTTAAATATATTTTTTATTATTATACTGTGTGAGCTGATGGTCAAAATTTTAGCATTGTGTGTGATTACCTAGGTGTGTGTGTGTGTGTGTGTGTGTGTGTGTGTGTGTGTGTGTGTGTGTGTGTGTGTGTGTGGGGTGTGTGTTGCATTACCTGAGAGTGGAATGCAATATGCGAGACCGTAGACCAGAATAATCGTTCAACCCATAAAATTAAATACTCTTTAATGTGTGTTCACAAGTGATTTACAGTCTTAATAACCCCGTGCAGTCTATAGGCTGGGGTGGGGACTAATAGCAACGGGGACTGACCTGGAGCAGACGGGTAGGGAGACCGTGAGTGGACCAAATGGGTCTTGAAATCTTTCACTTTTGCTCATACTAAACTGACGCTTAGTTTACAAGCGAAGAACCTCCAGGGAAATTAGGTGGAGTTTTCCCTACCAGACTCTCTATCTATTTATCTATCTACATATCTTCCTCTCTTTCACTACACATTCTAATGTGCTCATCTCTGCCCATCCTCTTTATTCTCTCTGTTCTCTCTTCCACTATACTGTCTCTTCCACTATACTTCTCTTCCACTATGCTGTCTCTTCCACTATACTTCTCTCTCCTGTCTCTATTCTCTCTCTCTTACTGTCTCACCCTTTCTCTTTTCTTTAGGCTCTGCGGTGAAACCTTCGCTACAGGAAGTGGAAGTCAAGTCAACGTATATTGGCTCTCTGTCACTCAATTAGTGGAAAACCCGCCTTGATACAGTGCAGAATTTATTTTGTATTTTATTCTTTCAGTCTTGTTGGAGAGAGAAACACACACACAAACACACACACACACACACACACACACACACACACACACACACAGAGGCTGAAGAGTGGTAAATGAATAATGAAAATGTTCAGAAAAAAAGTTGAACCACACAGCTAGTGTATTAAATTTTAGCAGTTATTCTGCAAATGTTTTTACGCCACGCTCACTTTATCACTATTATTATTGCCATTATTATTGTTGTCATTATTACTTATTATTATATTTTTTATTGTTCTTATTTTTGTTGTTTTTCTAGCATGAGCAAAACCCACCGAGTGTGTGAATCAGGTGTTACCACTTCACCACTGGTGTTATCATGGGTAACACTGTTACCTAACCCCCCTCTCTCCCTCTCTCCCTTTCTCCCTCTCTACCATAACACATCTCATGATATCTTATTGAGTTATTTTTAACAACGTTGACTTGATGACCAATCAAAAAGTCTCGTCTAAATTCTAAAAAATCCATTAAGAGGATCAAAATAGAACTATAGTTTCTCAACATTGTTTATATATATATATATGCAATAAAATCACAGTAAACAGGTGATATCACAATAAGTAGAACAACTACTGTGAAAAAATAGCGAAATTCCAAGCGCATTCGTGTCTTCTCACATTATCAAGGTTCCTTGATAATGTAAGAAGACACGAAAGCGATTGGAATTTCACTATTTTTCACAGTGGTGTTCTACTTACAAAATTATATAATATTATAATATATATATATATATATATATATATATATATATATATATATATATAATATATCTGTGACAGTTTGCTAGAGTTTTTACCCTTGCAGTTCAGCATCGTCCTTGGATGATGATCTTCCTCTCAGACAAAAAAAAAAGAGTTTACTGAAGTTAATACAATCGACTGAAAACAAAAATCTTGACCCCGATCAAAACCAGAACAAAACCATTAACATCACTCTAGTCAACGAAAGTCTCCCAGTGAGAAGTTTACATAAGAAGGGAAGCTCAACGTCACGCTCTATTGTCGAGCCAGCAGAAGTGTTGGGAATAAGTAGATTATCAAGAGCTTAATGGGATTCCCGCAGCGAGTGAAAATAAGAGTGTGTTGCCAGTAGAAATTCCTGCTTCTCCCTCCTCCTGGGTCATCAGCATCAGCAGCGGCCCCAGACGCCTCTTACCATCGAGGCTGCATCTCCACACAGTAATGCTTTCTCGGAGCAGAAGCGCCAGCGGTACAAAAGTTTCCATGGCAGAAGCGGCACAGAAAGTATTGGGAAAGTGTATCTACATCAGCATTACTGATACGGAAGACACTTTTTGGTAAGAGAATACTGAAGGTAAAAATCGTCAAATCCAGCAGAAACATTACACTGGAATGGATGTCTGAGAAGTATTTGTTGAACTGGGGAGAAAATCACGTATAGCAGAACCAGAACTTTTATTAAATGAGACGTTCCGCAGACAAGAAGCTTAATCAAGTGCATAATGAAACTTCCTAAGTGAAACGGCGTATTTTTATAATAGGCTTGCTTTTGTTATGCAAGGTTTTTGTACCAGCCCCAGGCACGTGTCTTAATCCAACCCAAAACAGAGAACAGCTGTTGTTGGTTTTCACATATTTTCCATTGCATAGAGTTGCTGTTCACCACGTAAGTTCATCAATTATCAACTTACACATAACTAATCACTTAGGTTATCACATAGCTTATCATATAGCTTATAACGTAGCTCACAACATCCCAGTAACACATCCCAGTAGCACATTCCAGTAGCACATCCTAGTGACACATTCCAGTAGCACAACGCAATACCGCATCCCAGTAACACATCCCAGTAGCACATTCCAGTAGCACATCCCAGTATCTCATTCCAGTAGCATATACCAGTGGCACTTTCCAGTACCACATTCCAGAAGCACATTCCAATAGCACATCCCAGTACCACATCCCAGTACCACATTCCAGTAGCACATCTCTGTACCACATTCAAGTAGCACACCCCTGTACCACATCCCAGTACCATATATCAGAAATTTAGTTCAGTTGATTTTTAAATTTCTTTCGAAAAAAAATATGTTCTGTATTCTATGAAGGTCCAATTACTGAAGACTTTTGGTATTAAGTCTCGCTGTGGGAGGAGGAGGAGGAGGAGGAAGAGGAAGAGAAAGAGCATGAGGAAGAGGAGGAACAAGAACATGAGGATAAGGAGAAGAGGATAAGGAGGAGGAGAAGAAGAGGACGAGGACAAGGAAGAAGAGAAGGAGGAATAGGAAAAGGAGGAAATAGAAGATGAGAAGAATGAAGAGGGGAAGGATGAAGAGAAGGATGAAGAGGAGCAGAAGGAAGAGGAAGCGGAGAAGAAGTAACAATCTAACTGCCTTTAAATTACTCTACAGAGCTGAGACTAAAGAAGTATAGTAGAAGGTTCTCTCCACATCCTCCATCAAACTGACGTCTTGAAAACCCAACCTGAAGAAATTAGTTTGATATAAAACAAAGTACATGAACGTTAAACAAACAGGGTTTAGGTAAAGTCTGGATGCTACCATTAAAACTAAAACCACCATCACTGCCATTTCCATTCGAGCTAAAACTTTCATCACCATTTCTTTTGCACCTCTTGCCTTGGAGTTTCAAGTCACTTTTTGACGATACTGAATCACTCTACAAATGTGTCTTTCGTATTTCACTATTATAAATTTTCATTAAAATGTCCTGCTGCCGACAATAGTGAAGAAAGAAACGAGTTGCAGAATAAGCTTCTAGTGGGGACAACATTTCTCTCAGAGCTTCAGCATTTAATCAAAACGCTAGTGGAGTGAAAAGTTGCGGTAGTTAAAGCTTGGCACAACGAGCGAAACCTCAGGGACTCAAGCCGTTACAATCTGCCACTCGGAGAACACTTTTCCGTTCAGAACAACACACTGTAACTCACCGATGATCGAGTCGTTCATTTAGATTTATAGTTAGATTTTGTTGCCGATGCGGCTGGTTTATTTGTGCATTCTGCATCCATCCTTCTGGACGGCTGGGAAAAACATGAATACTCAAAAACTTAGGAACTAGGTCCCCAATAGAGTTAACATGAGTACGTATGGATATATATTTACTATTTATGTTCCATCTCTTGGAAGAAACTTTAAGATAATTGCTTAACATGTCTGGTATCTTGGCCACGAAGTTCCTCTCCTTATACCATGTACATTTATTTCGGTTAGCAATACTCTACTTGATTTATTTTATATCTGGGTAAACACTCAGCCCTCTCATGAAGCTCCCTTATATAAAGCAATTTTCGTTTTTATTTCCGTAAATGCAGTTGAAAAGAGAGCATCGAAAAATAACGGAACGTCGTATGAAGGCCTTTCCTCGGGCTATTAAATTTTGGTTGAAAGTTTTCAAACGCATTTACGAAAAATTTCACTGTGTAGGGGAGGGTTAAAATGAGCTGACTTCAGTGCTTCTGTTAGGGGCTTTCTCGTCCAATTTTTTTTCATATACTTCATTGAAGAATTCCAAAAAATTTGTCGGGAATTATCTTTTGTTACTATTTACGTGATGATTACCTCTTATTGTTTCCTTGAGAAAGTTTACGGTGTTTTACTAATAACTTTCATCGTTTGTGAAACCAAAATAAACGTTAAGGTTAATGGACGCTACTTGAGGACACACATCTTCCTTTATAAACATTGGAATAATAATTGGTAGTTTTTCGGTGGTCTGGCACCTTACTTTCTTGTGTCCAGTTGGGACACATTACTGTTTGTAGGAACGAATTGTATTATCCACGTTTTATTACTAGTAAGGTAGAAAGTTCGTCCGGTTCGCCTGATTTCTTAATGCAGAACTTCTCTAAGTTTTTAACTTGTGAAGGACGCTAACTTTAATAATGTTTACTCTAAGTTTTAGGGTCGACAAGAGAGACTTTCCGAGTGATTTATTTTAATATTAAACATTGCTTATGACTTTCAGAAAGAGACTCATGCCCTTGACTATACAAAATAACCTGAATACCTTTCAATAAAGACGGCAAAATGGTTTTACCTTGCTGAGTCGCGCTGACGTGTGCCATTACACCAACTTCTCATTGCCCAAGTTCTGAGGCGCTTCAGAGTCCATTTAGTTACATTTTTTAGGGTAATTGCAGTGACTGTAAAGGCAGCGAGGAGCTGGGAGAGCAGCCGACAACTTCAGTAAAGAGATGACTGACGCGACCTTCTCTGAAATGAAGGTCGACGCCGCGAAACGTTAATTCGTGGACCACCTAACCGATGGAAGGGCCATTGTGCCAACGAGAAATAAATAGCTCTCTGCCTGAGGTTGTTTGTTTTACACGGGTCTGGGGGTGAGAGACGTTATTCTTGTTGTTCTGGCTTCCAGCTGGTGTTGTTTTGGGACAAATCAAGAGCTCACAGATTTTTTTTGTGAAACATTTCGCTCAAAGTAGAGCCTTTTCTATCCATGACCTCTCTCTCTCTCTCTCTCTCTCTCTCTCGCTCTCTCTCTCTCTCTCTCTCTCTCTCTCTCTCTCTCTCTCTCTCTCTCTCTCTCTCTCTCTCTGCTCTCTCTCTCTCTCGTCAACTTTGTCTCCCCATTACAGCAATTACACTTGTGGGGAGCACCCATTATTAAACACTTAGAAGTCATCAGCAAACTTGTGCCTATCTCTCTCAGCAGCATATAGGAAGGAGGAAGAGGTGTGGTTGGAGGAGGAGGAAGTGTAGGAGGAGTGGGACGGGAAAAAGAAGGGTATAGAGAGAAAGTGGAGGGAGGGGGGATTATGACTGAAGGGAAAGTGAAGATTAAGTTTCTCTCTCTCTCTCTCTTTCTCTCTCTCTCTCTCTCTCTCTCTCTCTCTCTCTCTCCCTCTCTCCCTCTCTCATTTATTATCTCTGTTTTAAAGAATGAATGTTTTACGCAAGCAAAAACTTTTTTCACACATTCACCTCATCAAACTCTGCTACACTTAATTAATATTCACAACATACGAACATTTTTCCAAAGTATTAAATGAAATTATTTTTTTAAAAATACATTTGAAAAATGTGGAAATAATATAGACGGCTTAACAGCAGGTCCATGAAAGCCATAATGAAAAAAGGGATCCAGAAGAGAAATAACACACGCAGTGAACAAAGCAGTAGTCTCTCTCTCTCTCTCTCTCTCTCTCTCTCTCGAGGAGGAGGAGGGAAGAAAGAAACTTTTGATATGGGATAGAGCACAGGAACAGCATTAAAAATAAAAAAAGATGAAACCAAAATTGCCAGATCAAAACAGGAAATATATAAGAAACTAAATACGAAGAATTAAGCAAAGCGAACCTGAATGCGCACCAGCCAGTTGAAATACCAGAGTCTGCTATTTTGAGCCCCGAGAAGTGTGAAATCAGAAATCGAACCTTACCATTGTCCAGCTGGCTAGGCCAGCTTGATAGATTGAATATTATATTATACACCAATGATCCAATATTAAGGCTAGTTGAACTTTTAGAAAGATTAAAATAGCATTATTAATGTTGGATAAGTGTCTCACTCTTCAACTTGTCTGTTTTAAACCATTTGTCACAGCATTATTAACCTTTGACCCACTCTCGTAGCCGGGTCGGCCCTTAGCCAGGACAAACTAGGAGAATTAACCCTCGATCCACTGTAATGGCTGGCTGACCCCTGAGCACAGGCGAGGTGGTTGTGTACGTCAGTGATGGAGAGCCCTGGCTGAGAGCACCAGTAATAGCAAGCATTAAGGTATTGTAAGGAGCTGCTGAAGATAACACCTTGTTGGTGGCAGCCAAACACTGCCTGGTGTTTGTGTGTGTGTGTGTGTGTGTGTGTGTGTGTGTGTGTGTGTGTGTGTGTGTGTGTGTGTGTGTTAAGAGGATGCAAGTAGAGCGGCTGAGAGGACTGTTGAAACAATATACATACTGTAAAGTGCTGTTATTTAAACCTTGTTCTGCATTATGTATTGCATTAAAAATGGAAGCTTCATCATTCCGATGATTTTTTTTTGTCCTTTTGCAGCTGAAGCTGTGGTAATGTCTGGCAGAAGCTGTGGTAATGTCTGGCAGAAGCTGTGGTAATGTCTGGCAGAAGCTGTGGTAATGTCTGGCAGAAGCTGTGGTAATGTCTGGCAGAAGCTGTGGTAATGTCTGGCAGAAGCTGTGGTAATGTCTGGCAGAAGCTGTGGTAATGTCTGGCAGAAGCTGTGGTAATGTCTAGCAGAAGCTGTGGTAATGTCTGGCAGAAGCTGTGGTAATGTCTGGCAGAAGCTGTGGTAATGTCTGGCAGAAGCTGTGGTAATGTCTGGCAGCAGCTGTGGTAATGTCTGGCAGAAGCTGTGGTAATGTCTGGCAGAAGCTGTGGTAATGTCTGGCAGAAGCTGTGGTAATGTCTGGCAGAAGCTGTGGTAATGTCTGGCAGAAGCTGTGGTAATGTCTGGCAGAAGCTGTGGTAATGTCTGGCAGAAGCTGTGGTAATGTCTGGCAGAAGCTGTGGTAATGTCTGGCAGCAGCTGTGGTAATGTCTGGCAGAAGCTGTGGTAATGTCTAGCAGAAGCTGTGGTAATGTCTGGCAGAAGCTGTGGTAATGTCTGGCAGAAGCTGTGGTAATGTCTGGCAGCAGCTGTGGTAATGTCTGGCAGAATACACCGAAGAAATGTGGCTAAGCTGAAGGCACGTTCTTCAGGCAATTCTTTAAATTCTTAAACTTTCAACTACTGATGGAAGAATACACATGACTTGATTCTTCTTGGCTCAGGTTAAACGCTGAAAGAATTTCATTATAAAATTCCGTGAAAACCTTCGATGTATAAATTTTAAAAAATCTAGAATAGATATCATAATTCTTATAAGAAAACAAAGGTTAATGTGTCTGGTTGTCTTCCCCAGGATGCGACCTACAACGGTCGGCTAACACCCAGGTACCTACTTAACGGTAGGTGAGGTAACAAGCGCAGGGAAACACGCTCAGTGTTTCCACTCGTGCCAGGATCGAACCTGGGTCCTTCAGATGTTAACAAAAGTCGCTGTCACGGACCACGACAGCGTATATAAGAGCAAGAGGGATGGCTGTAAGAACGATAAAATATTTTCGGAGGAACAGATCTAAGTACGTAAGCAGCAGCACTGCGCTGCGTAAACCTAAACAAAAAAAATTGATAAAACTCTAATTGGGGCAAAGAGCTGTCCAAATAGGTGAGTGTTCTGTACATGTGCGATTTTTTTGGAGGGAGGACGAGCATATATGAAAAAAAACGATAACTAAATAGTGATCGATGATACTTTCTATCGATATCTCTTGACATCTATCTCTTGACATCTATCTCTTGACATCTATCTCTTGACATCTATCTCTTGACATCTATCTCTATCTTTCCTAGAAGGCTTTTTTTTATCACTATCACCCCATAGCCAATCATTGAGAATCCCAGGATGTTTGAGAAGATTTCTCGCACCGGGGAGCGACACGTCTCAAATCAACATCCCGGCAAGGCACACGTTTCTTATTTACACACCTGTCCGTATTTAATTTCAAGCGCAAAGGAACAACTCCAAGAGTACATAGGGAGTATAGATAGTAGGGGACCTCAGTCCACACGGAGACGATCCGCTGAGTACATCTATCTACGACCATCTAGGCTAGAGACTATTCGTCTATTATCTAGGCAAGGAGAGTAGAGCTGGGCGAGACATTCTCAGCAATTCTGCTGAGAAAGAGAAACAGTTGAGGGGCGAGATAAATAGGGTGATAAAATCCAGGGAGGAAAATGAGCTTGTCTGTTAAGAGTGAATTGATGGGATTCAGGATAAGAGATTGGAGAGGTGTTTAGTGAGATTTACAGAATATCGCCGTAGCTCGTTGAACGCCTGTGTCGACGCGGAGGCAGAGACTGTATTCAGGGGGACAGCAATGATTGAGACTTATTAGAAAGAAGATTTCTGTCAGTGTGAAAGGAATGTGTAAAGGTGTTTTAAGGAAGTGGGTGAAGGAGGTGTTTTACGACAGTGTGTGACGGAGACGTTTAAAGAGAGGGAAGGGGGCGTTTAAGGGAGTGAAGGCGGCGTTTGAGTGAATCAGACGTTTAGTAAGGGAGTGAAGGAGGCGTTTAATAAGGAAATGAGGGAAGGCGGCGTTAAAGGAAGTGAGTGAAGGGGACGTTTAATAAGAAAATAAGTGATGCAGGAATTTTGAAGGAAGAAAGTAGTGAAGGAAGAGTGGCGTAGGAAGTGTGAAATAAGTGAATGCTGAAGGAAATTTGAAACAGTCAAGCAGAGGTCCTTCAAATTCACTCTCCTAAAGACGCATAAGCATCGTAACATTTTCAGGGACGCGCTAAACCCGTATCGCACAGCACCTGGGAACGGAAGGGTCATCAGGTTGGATCTCAGGTAAGAAACGATAACTCCATCGCCTTTAATCGTCAGCCGTTCAGCAGCATCAAGGCACCATTTCCCGTCTAACTTGAAGAGACAGTGAAGAGACGCCAGCGGGAGAATCTCTCGCGGTACTGAGGGAGATAACACTCAAGGGATGTACCATCACGAGATACTTAGAGATATCACTGTGGTACGCAATGCGGATTATAGCGTATCACTCTGAAGATGTTTCGAACGCCGGATAACAGAGGTCCCTATCATGAAGGACAAGCTACATTTCGAGGTTGGGATTGAAGACGTTGCTAGTGAGAGAAACGTTGAACACGTCTCTTCTCCCTTCATTCAATTTATCTTCAGAGTAGCATAAGGCTCTCTCCCCACCCTCCACTATCTACGGCTGATGGATTAAATAATCCCATTACATGTATGAGAAAGCTGGATTCAAAAATAGGATAAGAGTGATGTAGAGACAAGGTCCTCACGGAATTTCAAATTCAGCTTGTGTCCAAAAATCTATTTTTTGACTAAAAAAAAAAATATGCTAAACAATCACGATAGACAAAATCCTAATTGTAAGGGAAGTGAGATTAATGGAATCCGGTGATGCAGGCAAACTCCAGTACAAATAGTGAGTACAGAGAGGTGAGTACAGCCAGATGATTCCAGCTGCATAATCTCCTCCAAGAGAAAGAGAGATCACAGCTACAACAACACAGCAGCACCAGGAGACCTGGTGGTAGGCGCCCACTCTCTTAATAAAAGTTTGGCAATTTTGGCAGTTTCTTCCATTAGGTAGACTGCCTTCAGCCAATCAACCGATGACTCGCAAACTTCTGAGCTCAGCTTCCCCAGGCACAACACACCAACACTCTTATGTTTTCTTTTTTGACGATGATTTCTGAAGGATAATACTTGAAATGTGTGTGGAATGGGGGTTAACCGTGATGGGGTTTACCTGTGATGGGGTTACCTGTGATGGGGGTTACCAGTGATGGAGGGTTACCTGTGATGGGGTTACCAGGGGCGGGGGTTACCTGTGAGAGATACCTGTGATCGGGTTACCTGTGATGAGGATTACTTGTGATGGGGTTACCTGGGATGGGGATTACCTGTGGAGTTACCAGGTCTTTCCCATTTTGTGCCTTTACGTATATATATATATATATATATGTATATATATATATATATCCTGTCTCCCTCAGCTTGAATTAAAAATCCCTTCAAATAGTTTAAGCCGCACGGTGGATTCTTTCTACCCTCGGATTACCTCCTGGATTTATTCGCAACTTTCAGCATATTTAATCTTAAAACAGCCAACGCATAAGTGCAGAAAAATCCTCTTTGAATTAAGCCGTCTGGATTTATTTCGTATTTGTCCTCGTCCTCTGTGATGTTCACGGAGACATGAATATAAATATTTTATATCTTTGGACGCACATAGTATTTTATTTCAGAGATTGCTTTAGAGGGCTACGATTATGTGTGGAATACAAACAAACACACACACACACTTGGGCCAGGAGCTATGACTCTACCCCTGCAACCACAACTAGGTGAGTACACACACACACACAACTATGAGTCGACCCCTGCAATCATAACTAGGTGAGTACACACACACACACACACACACACATCTGATCGGGGTTCACGTACCTGTTGAAAAAAAACCACTCACACACCTGCTGGAGTCCACACACCTGCTGCCGACCAATCAAACACACACACACGCACACCAAAACACCTGCTGGAGGCCAAACTTAATCGAGCGTCACTACCCAAGAAACCTCTATCGTTCTCCCGAAGAAGTCGCAGACGTGATCTAACTCCCAAGGAAGCCCCTTCCACCTCCTCCACCACCACCCCCACCCTCCAGCTTCCAGCTCCTGGGGCCTGGCTGCGGGAGCAGGGTTTCCGTCCAGTCACTTAGATAACGGAGGATCGAGCCTTCGCCTGACCTGACCCTGAATGACCCACACTGTTTTATCGCACCACACAATTAGGGTATAAATAATAATATTAAATAAAAACAAGAACAAAAACAATAATAATGATAAAATCCCAGGATTCAAGAACATTACCCAGAGTTTTATAAGGACAGAAACGAAGCTTGGAAAAAATAGGCAGGTCTGAAATCATGCTCAATATACCGATTGAGTTTTACCTTAGTTGTCAGACATGTTCGAAAGATTGTGTTGTAAATCAATCATTTTTCTTTCGTTTCTTTCCCCTCATCTCTCTCTCTCTCTCTCTCTCTCTCTCTCTCTCTCTCTCTCTCTCTCTCTCTCTCTCTCTACTAATCACGATAAATAGCCAGCCATCATCCTCTTGCCCATTCCCCTCATAAAACAAATGAAGATTAAGGATAACGAGAATGCTGACAGGGAAAGAATCAGAGATGGTTTATGGATGTCACCCACCACATCCACAAAAAAATGTCTCCCACCACATACATGAAGGTTGTCTCCCACGACATCTAATAGAGAAGCATCTCTTAAGAGATCAGTCTCGTCAGAACCGTCTCTTAAGGCATCGATCAGGTGAGATTCACCTCTCATATTACAGAGATTAGCTCAAATTCACCTCTCATATATCGAAATAATAACGAGCTGTTAGAGTGTGAGCACTGCAAGATTTGTGAAGGGATTCAGGGAAACTGGTTAACCGTACTTGATTGAGTCCTGGATGCTGGAAGTACAGTGCCTGCACTCTGAAGGAGGGGTGAGGATGTTGCAGTTTGGAGTGGCATCTAGACTGAGATGACGAGCGCACTTCTGGCGAGACAGTGATTGAGTCATTGACGGTGAAAGTGTTTTTTTTTCCTTGTCGGGTCACCCTACCTCGGCGGGAGACAGCCAGTGTCAATAATAATAATAATAATAATAATAATATATACTTACGTGGGTAGTGGTGCTCAAGAGTTGAGCAATTTATTATGGTATGCAAGGCTTGCGGTGTTGGTGTGCTGCTCAGGACATGATATATGCTCACAGTCAGACGTACGGGCCTCTGTAATCCAAGTTTAATGAGGTCATTTAGCTCTAATTGAGACCGTCCACAAAGATATGATTTGCCTTGCGAGTCGCGGTATCGCGATGGTAATCGACTCACAGAACAGCATTAGGGTTCGATGCGGGGTGAACCGTCAATAGCCCTATAAACCAAAACAACAATTGTTGGACTTAAAGCTATTACAAATATTTCTATAAACATAAATCACTTTATTTGGCTTTTTGGGGGTTATGCTACGTAATTTACACATATACTACTCTGTAAGACAATTGAAATAATCTAAAATTGTGCAATTTTACCTAAATAAGGTTACTAAGCCGGTGTTCAGAGCACTGGCTTGCTTGTTTTATGACCGGCTTGGGTTCCAGTCAAGCTAGTTAAGAGAGTTGTACTATAAGTTTGTCTACAAGTGCATCATGAAGCTCTTTGCACTTAATATGCGCTTAAGCACACTTAACATGAGATTATATACATTTACTATTCACTTACATTCACATAATACACACGCAAATTCACTTAGCATGGCTTACTTATATTGATATACGCTTACGTACACTTAATATATACTTATATACATTTAAAATACGCTTAAAAACTTAATATGTGAATTAATACAAAATATACGCTTACCATTTAGTTTACGCTTTCATGCACTTAATCCACATCATATTATGTGAATTTTAATATATAATATTAATTCGAATAATTTGGTCACATGACCAACTGCTGCAGTTAGCGGGTCATCAGGTGACCAAGGCCTTCGTCAGGAAACACCTGTCCTGTTTCCTGACGAATAAAACACCATCACCACCTGTCATAACGCCGTTACTGCAACGTCACACACTGATATCTTCCTCGCTTTGACGAGACCGCCAGGAGGAAGATCAAAGCAGATGCGACGTGCAGATGGAGGAAGACAGGAACCTGTAATTAGAACACTGATGCAGGTACCGTTAGCTATGTAGTTTCTAATAGGGGAATGTTATTACCGAGAGTCTTGTCATCTAGAGGAATATTTCTCTTGTTGTTGGGTTTATGGGTTGTGACGGCTCTAGGGGGCCGTATGAACCCGACACCCCAATCAGAAGGACGTGTGAGGAATTGTATTGACTTGTGCTTAATTACGTCGGTGAAACACAAAGAATTTGCCTAATAGATGCGATTTTCATCACCTATGTTGCACACCCTCTTTCTCTTCCTGGTACGATGTGGAGAATACAATTCACAATAACATGGCTGGAACAATTCACAAAAGAATCAGACATTTTTTTGTGACTTTAAGAATGAAAAGGATCAGTGTACCAGTATCATAAAAAAATTCTTGAAATCTACTACAATATTCCAGTATCGCAACGACTGCAGCAACCCCAAGTGTGTGTGTGTGTATATATATATATATATATATATATATATATATATATATATATACAAGGTGCTTAATTTATCACCTTGACTGATTTAAATGATTTCAATATGGTTAGTTTTGATGTTACCTCCTTGTTTACAAAAGTTCCAGTTGATGATTTACTAAAGTTCTTATCTGAAGTACTGGTTAATTACGATTTACCATTGCCAGTTCCTACTATCATTAAACTTATTAAACTTTGTATTGTTGATGAAAAATTTGTATTTAATGATGAGTTTTACACTCAGAAGTTTGGTATGGCAATGGGAAATCCTCTTTCACCTGTTCTTAGTAATTTATATATGGAATTTTTCGAAACAAGATTGCTTAACACAATCCTTCCCAATAGAGCTAAGTGGTATAGATATGTTGATGACATTTTGTGCCTTATGCCTAAGAATGTAGACATAAACCATTTCCTTGTTAAATTAAATAGCTTAGCTCATTCTATAAATTTTACTGTTGAATTTGAAGTAAATAACTCATTGCCTTTAATATATGTTTTTATTATTAAGGGTAACATTGATTTTAAATTTAAAATTTACAGAAAACCTACAAATAATTGTTCCTATGTACACTATTACTCTTCACATCAAGATAGAGTTAAAGTGTCGGTTTTCTCTTCTATGTTTTTGAGAGCTTTACGCATTTGTAGTCCAGAGTTCATAGATGAAGAAATCTCTAAAATTTATGAAATAGCTAATGATTTAAAATACCCAAGAAACATAATTGATAAATCTTTTAAAATAGCTAGAAATACTTTTTACAATCCAAAAAGGGACAACCAACCTTATTCAACCAAAAATATGTTGGTTCTCCCTTACCATGAAAACTTGGTTGATATGCCTTCTTTTCTTAAGAATTTTAATATCAAAGTTGTATTTAAAAATCTTGATACAGTAAAAAGACTTTTGATAAAAATTCCCCAAAATGCTGACGGATGTGTCTATAAGATTCCCTGTAAAATATGCGATAAAGTTTATTATGGTCAAACTGGTAAAAGTCTTGAACTAAGATTAAAACAACATAAATATAGCATTAGAACTGGACAAGATTCTAATGCTCTATTTATTCATGTGAGAGACTTTAACCATTCAATTGATTTTCAAAATGCTGAGAAGGTTGTATCAAGCAAGTCCATGGTTGAGAGGAATATAATAGAATCATGTTTCGTTAAAAGCAGTTTTGAAAATAATATGAATATTTCTTTTGGTTTATATAAATTGGGTTCATTATAATTAATAAAATTTGGGAAGAATTTAATGATAAATTGGACTAATCTTAATTCTTTGGAAGAGTTTCAGGTCCTTTCTTATGTTCCTCTTCACAGAGTCGTGAGATGTTACGCTACTGTGAGGTGTTGTCTTTGTTAGTGTGATGTGACTGTGAGGTGTATTCTGCCTCTTTATAAGCCTTCTTCTCACGTTTCCTTTTATAGTTCCTTGATAATGTGAGTAGTCACGAAAGCGCTTGGAATTCTTCTATTTTTTCATAGTGGTTGTCTTGCATATTTTGATATCACCTGTTTACTGTGATCTTTTGCATATATATATATATATATATATATATATATATATATATATATATATATATATATATATATATATATATATATATATATAAAACTGACAAATAAAATACGGTAGTAAACAGAAAATAAATTTTCCACACAACTCTTCGCTCTGAAGACTTCTTCAAATTTAAGAACTAGAATCACAAAAAAAAAAATGTAAAATAATTAAGAAGAAAAACCATTGAACGAAAACTCGATACAGAGACAACAGTTTCCTTTTCGGTCGGTCTTTGTGCCTACCTCGCTGTATCAATACAATAACGGCATACAGTACCGACAAGTTGATGAGCAAAATACATGTGTAACACTTGGGTATCTCTGTTATCGAAACGTTTCGACCGCTGTGCAGGCTTCTTCAGTCGAATACAGTGGCGCTGTCTCTATTATTTAGTCACCTTTGTATTCGACTAAAGAAGCCTGGACAGCAAGCGAAATGTTTCGACAATATGCGTACGTATCCCGTCACCTAGCTGTGTTTACAAGAGTCGAGTTGTAACTCCTGGGCCCCTGTCTCTTAGCCATTTATCATCTATGATACATTTCCAACCCCGGTGTTTCCGTCGTACCCGAATAAATGTACAGAATGTCGCGTCGCTGCTTCTTGACTCAGTGTATTGTTTTCCCTTACTACCTTCACCGTGAACACCTCTATTTGTTTTCTTTCTCATGAAGATTGAGACACTTATGCAACACATGGGAATCTTTATTGAAGAAACGTTTCGCCACACACATCTGTCAGACACTGCAACATCATGGGATCTTCTTACAAGGAATTCTTCAACACTTGTCCAACTTTTGGACGAAGACCTACTTACACTAGTGGATGGTCCCACTGTGACCCCGCCTCCTCCTGCTTCCACTCACCTGACTACAGTATATAAGTCACTTCTCCGGCCATATGCTGTACTTTCTACAATAGTGATGGACTGAACACATCGATTCCAGGTTGAGGGACTGATTACCTCAAACTCCTTCTCTCCCTGTCCGTTTCTGCTTTGTATTGGACTGATGAAGCCACTGTGTGGCGAAACGTTTCTTCAATAAAGATTCCCATGTGTTGCATATGTGTTTCAATCTTCAACTTGTCGATTTTAAACCATTTATAACTTCTTTCTCTTGTTTAGTTTTCATTTGTGTCCGTCCTATTCCTACAGCTTTCACGTTCATTAGTTTTCCACCTTGCCATTGCCTCTGAATATCTTGAATGTTGTGATCATGTCTCCCAGGGTGCCTTCGTTGCTTGCTGCAGTTTTACTGAGGTTAGTTCTCTCAGCGCGCCCTCAGTGTTGTTGGTGCTTCATCTTAAAAACTCGCTTGACTGGCAAATCTCTCATCAACTGAATGATTAATCAACGACCGGGCCTCGTTTAGCAGACGAAGTATCGAGCCTCCACCACTCCATGCGCCGAATCCCTCAGTTTCTTTTGATAATTTGTGCTTTCCGAAGGGGGTAACGCGTGTGCTTCAGACCTGGGTTTGATGGTGGCGCTGTGTACACCAGAAACTTGTCTCCCTTTATCCTGTAAGAGTGCCTTTGTGCTGGGAAGGGCTTTGGTGCAAGGAAATGGAGCTAACCTCCCCTGCCTTGGGTCGAATCGATTATTTTCCATTTCCTATGACTTGTATGACGTCAACGGGTTTAGCGCCCCATTCTGTAAAATGATTATGTTGAAAGTTATATTTCAAATTAGAAGATTTTATCAATAATTCACGGTTTATCGTAAACCTACACATTCACGGTTTATCGTAAACCTACATATTCACGGTTTACCGTAAACTACATTCAGTTTACATACTCACATCAGTTTTTAACCATGTCAGTAGTAAACCTACACATTCACGTTTACGTAAACTTACATTCACGTTACCAAACCTATACATTCACGTTTAGTAATTTACTTACCGTAAACCTACACATTCACAGTTTACCGTAAACTACAATTCACGGTTTACGTAACTATACTCACGGTTTACGTAACCTACACATTCACGTTTACGTATCTACATTCACGGTTTACCGTAAACCTATACATTCACGGTTTACCGTAAACCTACACATTCACGGTTTACCGTAAACCTACACATTCACGGTTTACCATAATCCTATACATTCACGGTTTACCATAAACCTATACATTCACTTACATTCACAGTTTGCCCTAAACCTAGACATTCTGACCAAATTAAGAGAAGTGCAGTCTCAAAAAAAAAATTCTACGTGCACTTGGACTGTGCACTCCAATAAACTAAAAAAAAAATCAATCACTACTCAATTCAATTTTTTTTAAATATACTGGATACCATAGATCAACCAACGGTTTAAGGCATTTGCTGAGAAGACGTTTAGCCTACCAGGCATACAGTCCTTGATGAGCGAAACGTCTTCTCAAAAAATGTCATAAACCGCATATCGTATCCCTTTCATTTGTTTATGAAATTTCTTTGAAAGTTTTCATTCAGAAATTCAGAGGACACAGGAGGTAGACATTAACGAGAGAATGTGCACACAAAAGGTCTGCTAAAAAATGCTCAAAAATGTATTAGTTTTGCAGAATGTTAAGAAAATCAACCATAATATTAACTGGGAAGCTACTTGTATATTTTTTTTCCACCTGTATGTATGTAAAGTTTTGTGTGGCATGCGAGTGTGACTGTGGTGGGGGCTGTTTCTTGTATTAAAGTCGTAAGAACACGATTGCAAACAAATCACGGAACGGGTGTGGTTTGAAACCATGGCGAGTGAGTCCTAGAATGCACTGGCCTGTGAGTTTTAGGCCTCACTTGTCCCGGGTTCAGACCCCGCCGTTCCGTGATTGGAAATGAAGTGATTGTTTAAGAAGAGGGTTGACGCAGCACCATCTATCAACCTTCCTCCACACTACACCCAGAGGAAGTAGGTAATATATTGACCTAAAAAATCTAAGGAAGCCACTTGATTACCTGGCTCTTTGACGATCGTGAATATTCATTCCTCTGTGTTTATTGTTGTCTTGTGTTTTCTCGCAGCTGTGACCTGCCTTGATTGTGTGGTACATAAGTTTTTTAACGTGTTGTATTACCTCATTATTCTCTAACCCGTCAAGTGTTGTGACCGGTCACCAAAGCCACGATGGATTGAAATAGCTGCTTGACTTAGGCCAAAAAAAAGTCTGGTGAAGTTACTTATTTAACTTGTCTGAGGATATCTGATACCCACGTTCATTCTGTGCAACTGCTGTTCTGTGTGCTCGTCACCTCCTTGTACCTGAGACCTCAGCCAGCTGGTTCAATCTCATTACCAGTTCGCTTAGATCTGCGCCTGTGTTCAGTTCCGCTGCTCATTGTTGACGTACGCTCCTTCATTAGGAGTCAAGGGTGTTTTACCATCAGTGTATATCTTGGTCTTCACGTTAAGGTAACTGAAGCTTCTGCTTCTATCATCGGTGGGGATTTTATTTGCGTTACATTGGAGAGCAGTGTATCAGAGCCAGGCTACAGTGCCTTGCTGGAGGAACCAGCGTACTGTGTCTTCACTTTCATTTACACTTTGCTTTATTTTTTCATTATTTCATTGAGTTAAACAGTATTTCATGTTTCTGTATTTTACGTTTCAGTAAACTTTATTAAAATTTTGAGTAAAGTTTAATTTGAGAATTATGTATATTTTCATGTTTTCCTATTTAATTGAGGTTTGTCTATTCCTGAAAATGGAATGAATTATCCCTCAAAACATTGAGGTAATTCATTATTCACACCGTCATGAGTCGTCCATCTTAGTTTCCAAACCCAGCGTCAACATCTCACAAGTGAAGGGAAACCTGATGCAATAACTACGACTGCCTTCAACTACTCCTCTCAACATAAGAACATAAGAACATAAGAATGGAGGAACACTGCAGAAGGCCTACTGGCCCATACAAGGCAAGTCCTTATCAAAACCACCACTACCTAAGAATTTATTCCCGTACTCACGACACCAATCAAACCCAGCCCCTCCCACTCATATATTTGTCCAATCTCTTTTTAAAGCCACCCAAGGTCCTAGCCTCTATCACAGTACTCGGAAGATTGTTCCACGCATCTACAACTCTGTTCGAAAACCAGTACTTGCCTATGTCCTTTCTAAATCTAAATTTATCCAATTTAAATCCGTTATTTCTGGTTCTTACTTGGTTCGATATCCTCAGTATTTTATTAATATCTCCTTTGTTTATGCCCATCATCCACTTGTACACCTCGATGATATCTCCCCTCATTCTACGTCTCTCCAGAGAGTGGAGATTCAACGCTCTAAGTCTATCTTCATACGGGAGATTTCTTATACTGTAAATCATTTTAGTCATTCTTCTTTGTATGTTCTCCAATGAATCTATATCCATCCTGAGTAAGGAGACCAAAACTGAGCTGCATAATCCAAATGAGGTCTCACTAGTGATGTATAGAGCTGTAAAATAACTTTTGGACTTCTGTTGCTTATACTTCTTGAAATAAATCCTAGTAATCTGTTAGCCTTATTGCGCACACTTAGGCACTGTTGTCTTGGCTTTAGATTCCTGCTTACCATGACTCCCAAGTCTTTTCACATTCTGTATGATCAAGCTCTACTTCACCTAGTTTATAAATTCGAGGGATATTTTCATTACCAAGGACTAGTACCTTACACTTGTCCACATTGAACTTCATCTGCCACTTTTCAGACCAAGACATTAATTTGTCCAAATCCTCCTGGAGTTCACTGGTATCCTCCTCAGAATGAATCATACGGCCTATTTTTGTATCATCAGCAAATTTACTCATGTCACTTGCAATTCCTTCATCAAGGTCATTTATGTAAATTATGAACAACAATGGGCCTAAAACTGATCCTTGTGGAACGCCACTAGTGACTAATCCCCATTCAGATTTGACCCCATTAATGGAAACTCTCTGCTTTCTATTGGTAAGCCATGCCTCTATCCATGCTAGAACTTTACCTCCTATACCATGAGCTGCCACCTTTCTTAAGAGTCTCTTGTGAGGTACTCTATCGAAGGCCTTACTGAAATCCAAGTAAACTATATCATATTCTTTATCACTGTCTACTGCCTCAAATGTTTTATTGAAAAACGTCAGTAAATTTGTTAGGCAGGAACGACCTCTCGTGAACCCATGCTGAGATTCATTAATCAAATTATGTTCTTCAAGGTGACTTCTAATAATATCAGCTATAATTGATTCTAATAATTTGCCTACTATAGATGTGAGGCTAAACACTGACTCGTCTACCCATACTTGCCGTCACAACTGGGCTAGTGTTCCTGGACCTAAGTTACATCATGTCGCTTAAGTTAAGTGGTATGTGTGTACCTATTATCTTTTGTATACTGTTAAGCTACTGATGAGAGCATGGATGAAATAATACACACACACACACACACACACACACACACACTGGCGGGGCCAGGAGCTGAGTCTCGACCCCTGCAACCACAATTAGGTGAGTACACACACACACACTCATACGTCACTATTTGTCATACACTAAAAGCCCAGCTGAAATATAATACTGTATCGTATTTTTAATTCGCGTCAAATACTTTATTATTTGTAATTTGATGATGCAAAAAAAAGTTTTGCAAATTTTTCCCTAATTTCGGAGCGTTATATTATATATGACCAAAATATATATTCGAATAAAATTATTTCCCTACTATGTTCTTTAAATTAAGCTCTATTGCATTATTCAAAACAAAATATTTTAATTCACTTTTATTTATTTTAATATTTTAGTAATATATCTCAACTGATATATGATGGCAGTTCGTTATATATATATATATATATATATATATATATATATATATATATATATATATATATATATATATATATATATAATGTTTGTGTGTGTGTAGCAATACTGCGACTAGCGGGGGATCAAACCCTTGATATTTTAGCACGCCTCCAGAGAAGCTCGTCAAAGTACTGGGCCTCTGATGTTTGTAGCATTGATGGGCAAGAGGACCAAGGCGTCTTGGTGAGCTCGGGAGGCGTGCTAACACTTTGGGGTTTCAACACCTGGCTAGTCTCAATACTGTTATTTGCTTAAAAATCCCTCGTTCGTGGATACATATATAATGATTGATCTGTATATCTCCATCCACTTCTGCGATCCTCTTCAGCAGATACATAAGTGAAAGGAGAACATGAATATATAAGGAAGGTTGCATCTCGCCTCGTACGAGGGAGTGACACGTGGTGGGACGTGTCAAGTAATGAGTGGGCAAAGAAGACAGGATCTGTGGTGCAATGTGATTCCTGATCTTGTGTTGGCGTTCTGTACTAGGTTGGACGCTGGTATGTACTTCCTGAGGGCGAATATTGAAATGATGTCTGGCTTCCATTGTCTCTGTGAGATGTTGAAAATGGGAGTGTTAGCTATGAGGGCAGAGTCTATGATTATACGTTTGTTGCTGCAATGTGATTTGTGTTTGATTGCTTCAGCTTCTCAATGAATATTGTGATTGTTTATTGCTGCTGACAAGTGCAAAATGGCTGAATTGTCATATATATATATATATATATATATATATATATATATATATATATATATATATATATATATATATATATATATATATATATATATATATATATATTACACGGTGTGGAGAGACCTGGCCATACATACACATTAGTCAGTGCTATTTACCGGAGCAAGTAACCTCTCTGAGCCATGTGTCTTGCTCTTAACCTGGAGCATTAATCTTGTACGTCCTAATGTGTTGTGCATGCATGCGTGTAGGTGCAGTCACCAATGTGTGTTGAGTGTTGAAGCTCTAGCTCTTGGCTCCAGCATCTTCCCATCATCACTAGTATCTTTCTATTTCGTTTTCTTTTTTCTTAATAACCATGGCATTATTCCACTGGCTTCTGACACATTGAAGACTAACGGGATTCATCAGATTTTTCGTGTTTCTTCATTATTCATTGCGCAGATTGATAGTTACCTTTCATGTCTCCTCCTTGCTGCTTTTAATACTGGCCTTTGCTCGTTGTAGACGCTTGACAACTCACATACGAAAGCCCACTGTGTGGGCGAAACGTCGTTTAATAAAGGATCGTATTGTACTACAACTGTTTCTATTTCCATCGTATAAGTATATTATACCATTTGTCTCCACTGACGAACTATTCTGTTGAACTCACTACTCACTTTCTTGTTTACTCTAAATGCTCCATTTCCTCTCACTTCATCCATTAATGTTTGACTGGCTGATAATTCTATTAAAGAGTTATAGTTTGCATATCAGGTCTATGTTGTGACCATGTATGTTTACATTTGTGTTGAGGTTTATCAACACTTAGAGATGGACTTGTTGAATAAGCTTCAAGAGTCATTGCAGAAGCTCTTTATAGAGGAGAAACGTCTCAATAAAGTTTCCCGTTACAAATGTCGGCTTTTGCGCCATTCGTCTCCACCTGACTAAACTCTCACTGCATTGTGACAATTACTCTTCATTATTAAAGTTTTTTTCTGAAGTAGCTTTGTCACTGGCTTTGGCTTGGCTGCTGTGTCCATTACAAAATGTGTACGTGTTTTTCTTCTCGCTCGACGAAGTTCATTTTAAAGCTCTTTTGGTGCCTTTACTGTTTACGTTCCTGTAGAGTTCGTCGTTCAGTTATTCTATGTTCTTCTGTATCTTACTCATTATGGCTGTAGAACACTAAGGCAAAACCGTCTTGTGTATTTTCCTATTTATATATATATATATATATATAGAAATCCAATTTGATGCCTTCCAGCTGGCTGCCTGTTGTTGCAATTCTAATAACTTCTTGAAAAAACTCGTAGTTGAGTTATACAGTTTTGCTCCTCTCTCTCGATACATAAAAAAAAATCTCTTGACTATTTTGTCGTTTCATCTGTTTAATATCTTTGTCTGTGTTGTTCGTCCCTGCACTGACTCCTACTCGTTCCTCAAATTCGATTTCATCTCTGATTCTTCACAGGTTGAAACTCACAATGTTTCCAGCTTCTTGTTGGGGGTATATAGAGACACTGGCAGCTGACACCGTATAGAGCCAGTGTGTCCAGCTTGTTCTCTGGTGTCTAACATGATGGGTTGTTGTTGTTGTTGAGTTTGGGTGGGTTGATTACCTGGATGTATGGGAGGAAATGATGCCCTGGAGGCAGTTAGGGAATGTGCTTGTGTTAGGCATCAGTCCAGTTAGCAGATGCATCGTTGGCTTGTTAGGTTTAATATATATATATATATATATATATATATATATATATATATATATATATATATATATATATTTTATTAAATTCTAATAGTTTTGTTTATATAATTATTGCAGCTGAAACAACTTGAAAATATGTATTTTGTAAATTTTAACAATTTGAAAAAAAAAAATAAGTAGCTACACTATTAAGGGTCAAGAATTTTTTTTTATATTTTTTAGAATATATAACATTTAATAAAGTGAACATTTTATTATTGAGGTTCACCGCTACTCTCAGAGGTAGTATATGAGAGTGTGTTGGAGGTGATGGTGGAGAGAGGGAGATGGTGGTGGTGATGGAGAGAGGGAGATAGTGGTGATGATGGAATGAGAGAGATGGTGGTGGTGATGGAGAGAGGGAGAGATTGTAGTGGTGGAGAGAGAGAGAGAGAGAGAGAGAGAGAGAGAGAGAGAGAGAGAGAGAGAGAGAGAGAGAGAGAGAGAGAGTTTTCTGTATTCGCAAACATTTAGCAATATTTCTAACACTAAATACATTATTTTCTCTACAAATTCAGTTAAAATATTTTTTAAGAGATTTTCATTATCCATTTCTGATATGAAATTTTTAATGACTTTTATTGACATAATTATTTATTGTACACTCTGAGCATTAAGCCAATTTATCCTGTCACACATGATAACTCTTAAATTACCTGTTACTCGTTTCAGTTTTTTTTTTTAAATCTTTTAGCCTGGCCTCCTTGTTGATTGCTAACTCAAGCAGACTGTTGCTGCTAGCGGCTCACCTTACAGGGCGTAGTACATTGTGAAGGTAGACACCAGAGGGGTTTATAGTTCACACCGAGGCTGTCTGCAGAGAAGGAGTATCTTCTATTATCTCGACTGACAGCTATTAAGCTTGATAGGTGAAGCAGTGAGAGCAAAGCAGAAGGTTCTCTCCCCACCCTGCACTCCCTCTGGCCACATCTACCATAAAACAGAGGAAAAATACAGTACTACATTGCAGAAGTGAGAATGAACACATAGGATAGATAAAAGTAAATATCAAGTAATAGTACTACTCTTTCTTCCCCTACTCTTGCTACTCTGAAACCACCAGCGTCTAACACTACTAGTTCTACTCCTAAATACTCTGTTAGACGTTCATGTGAGCCAGCTAGTATCCTGTGTTGCTTCAGAGCTTTTGTCATGATGGTGGTGGTCACTACCCTGGGAGGACACTGACTTGTTGCCATGATGATGGTGGTGGTCACTACCCTGGGAGGTCACTGACTTGTTGCCACCATGATGATGGTGGTGGTCACTACCCTGGGAGGACACTGACTTGTTGCCACCATGATGATGGTGGTGGTCACTACCCTGGGAGGACACTGACTTGTTGCCACCATGATGATGGTGGTGGTCACTACCCTGGGAGGACACTAACTTGTTGCCATGATGATGGTGGTGGTCACTACTCTGGGAGGACACTGACTTGTTGCCATTATGATATTGGTGGTCACTACCCTGGGAGGTCACTGACTTGTTGCCATGATGATGGTGGTGGTCACTACCCTGGGAGGTCACTGACTTGTTGCCATGATGATGGTGGTGGTCACTACCCTGGGAGGTCACTGACTTGTTGATATGATGATGGTGGTGGTCACTACCCTGGGAGGACACTGACTTGTTGCCATGATGATGGTGGTGGTCACTACCCTGGGAGGACACTGACTTGTTGCCACCATGATGATGGTGGTGGTCACTACCCTGGGAGGTCACTGACTTGTTGCCATGATGATGGTGGTGGTCACTACCCTGGGAGGTCACTGACTTGTTGCCATGATGATGGTGATGATGGTGATGATGGTGGTGGTCACTACCCTGGGAGGTCACTGACTTGTTGATATGATGATGGTGGTGATCACTACCCTGGGAGGACACTGACTTGTTGCCATTATGATGGCGGTGGTCACTACCCTGGGAGGTCACTGACTTGTTGCCATGATGATGGTGGTGGTCACTACCCTGGGAGGTCACTGACTTGTTGCCATGATGATGGTGATGATGGTGATGATGGTGGTGGTCACTACCCTGGGAGGTCACTGACTTGTTGATATGATGATGGTGGTGATCACTACCCTGGGAGGACACTGACTTGTTGCCATGATGATGGTGGTGGTCACTACCCTGGGAGGACACTGACTTGTTGCCATTATGATGGTGGTGGTCACTACCCTGGGAGGTCACTGACTTGTTGCCATGATGATGGTGGTGGTCACTACCCTGGGAGGTCACTGACTTGTTGCCATGATGATGGTGATGATGGTGATGATGGTGGTGGTCACTACCCTGGGAGGTCACTGACTTGTTGATATGATGATGGTGGTGATCACTACCCTGGGAGGACACTGACTTGTTGCCATGATGATGGCAGTGGTCACTACCCTGGGAGGACACTGACTTGTTGCCATGATGGTGGTAGTGGTCACTACCCTGGGAGGACACTGACTTGTTGCCATGATGGTGGTGGTGGTCACTACCCTGGGAGGACACTGACTTGTTGCCATGATGGTGGTGGTGGTCACTACCCTGGGAGGACACTGACTTGTTGCCATGATGGTGGTGGTGGTCACTACCCTGGGAGGACACTGACTTGTTGCCATGATGGTGGTGGTGGTCACTACCCTGGGAGGACACTGACTTGTTGCCATGATGATGGCGGTGGTCACTACCCTGGGAGGACACTGACTTGTTGCCATGATGATGGCGGTGGTCACTACCCTGGGAGGACACTGACTTGTTGCCATGATGATGGTGGTGGTCACTACCCTGGGAGGACACTGACTTGTTGCCATGATGATGGCGGTGGTCACTACCCTGGGAGGACACTGACTTGTTGCCATGATGATGGCGGTGGTCACTACCCTGGGAGGACACTGACTTGTTGCCATGATGATGGCGGTGGTCACTACCCTGGGAGGACACTGACTTGTTGCCATGATGATGGCGGTGGTCACTACCCTGGGAGGACACTGACTTGTTGCCATGATGATGGCGGTGGTCACTACCCTGGGAGGACACTGACTTGTTGCCATGATGATGGCGGTGGTCACTACCCTGGGAGGACACTGACTTGTTGCCATGATGGTGGTAGTGGTCACTACCCTGGGAGGACACTGACTTGTTGCCATGATGATGGCGGTGGTCACTACCCTGGGAGGACACTGACTTGTTGCCATGATGATGGTGGTGGTCACTACCCTGGGAGGTCACTGACTTGTTGCCATGATGATGGTGGTGGTCACTACCCTGGGAGGACACTGACTTGTTGCCATGATGGTGGTGGTGGTCACTACCCTGGGAGGACACTGACTTGTTGCAATGATGGTGGTGGTGGTCACTACCCTGGGAGGACACTGACTTGTTGATATGATGATGGTGGTGGTCACTACCCTGGGAGGTCACTGACTTGTTGCAATGATGGTGGTGGTGGTCACTACCCTGGGAGGACACTGACTTGTTGATATGATTATGGTGGTGGTCACTACCCTGGGAGGACTCTGAAGTGCAGAATCCTTCGCCTGCCGGTGAAAGGCTGAAATAATCTTCAGGGACTTCGAATGAAGTGGTCTTTGGTGCCAACATCTTCAGTGAAGCGGCAGCTGCTGGGACGTTGTAACACCTGTGTGAAGTGTTGCTGTGACAGCTTTTACACTAGGTAGTTTATCACTGAGGTGAGAAGAGTGTCTGTGTGTCTGTCTGGTTTTACAGCAGATGGTTTAACATTGAGGTGAAAAGAGTGTTTATGTGTACTGTGATGGCTTCCAGATGTGCCGCTTTAAGGCAGACCAGATGCTGAATTATTGAAGAAACCCATGGGACAGTGAAATCAAAATGCAAATAAAGTGGAATTGTATTGTTAGTCCTGATTTGTGGCTACAATACACGTGATGCATTAACACTCTGGAATTTTGTGGGTTGCAGCAAAGAAGTGCTTTAACTACTTTGCATTATTTGGTATATAACACTTGTCTTCGGTTTTTATAGGTTTTTAAAAACAATGCCGGCACTAGCAAAGATAGACAAACACACACACACACACACACACACACATGCAAACACACACACACACACACGCACACGCACACCACACACACACACACACACACACACACACACACACACACGTAAGGAAACTAGAGAAAGTGCAAAGGTTTGCGACAAGGTTAGTTCCACAACTCAGGGGTCTGTCTTATGAAGAAAGGTTGAGGGAAATAGGACTAACAACACTGGAGGAAAGAAGGGTCAGAGGAGACATGATAACGACATACAAAATACTGCGGAGAATTGACAAGGTAGACAGTGACAGGATGTTCCAGAGAGGGAACACAGAAACAAGAGGACACAACTGGAAGCTGAAGACTCAGATGAGTCAAAGGGATGTTAGGAAGCATTTCTTCAGCCACAGAGTAGTCAGGAAGTGGAATAGTCTAGAGAAAGATATAGTGGAGGCAGGAACCATACATAGTTTTAAGACAAGGTATGATAAAGCTCATGGAGCAGGGAGAGCAGAGACCCAGTAGCAGACAGCGAAGAGGCGGGGCCAGAAGCTGAGTCTCGACCCCTGCAACCACAATTAGGTGAATTAGGTGAGTACACACACTGACCGCAGGGGTCAGTCCTAGGACCAGTGTTATTCTTGGTATATGTAAACGACATGACGGACGGGATGGACTCAGAAGTGTCTCTGTTCGCAGATGATGTGAAATTAATGAGGAGAATCACATCGGAAGAGGACCAAGCAGGACTTCAAACAGACCTGGACAAGCTTGACATCTGGTCTAGCAACTGGCTTCTCGAATTCAATCCCACCAAATGCAAAGTCATGAAGATCGGAGAAGGGCAAAGAAGACCGCTGACAGAGTACAGGCTAGGCGGACAAAGGCTACAAACCTCGGCAAAGGAGAAAGACCTTGGGGTGAGTATAACGCCAAGCACGTCTCCGGAGGCACACATCAACCAGATAACTGCGGCAGCATATGGGTGACTGGCAAACCTAAGATTAGCGTTCCGTTACCTTAACAAGGAATCGTTCAAGACACTGTACACCGTGTACGTCAGGCCCATACTAGAATATGCAGCACCAGTCTGGAACCCACACCTGGTCAAGCACATAAAGAAACTAGAGAAAGTGCAAAGGTTTGCGACAAGGTTAGTTCCACAACTCAGGGGTCTGTCCTATGAAGAAAGGTTGAAGGAAATAGGACTAACAACACTGGAGGAAAGATGGGTCAGAGGAGACATGATAACGACATACAAAATACTGCGGGGAATCGACAAGGTAGACAGTGACAGGATGTTCCAGAGAGGGAACACAGAAACAAGGGGACACAACTGGAAGCTGAAGACTCAGATGAGTCAAAGGGATGTTAGGAAGCATTTCTTCAGCCACAGAGTAGTCAGGAAGTGGAATAGTCTAGAGAAAGATATAGTGGAGGCAGGAACCATACATAGTTTTAAGACGAGGTATGATAAAGCTCATGGAGCAGGGAGAGCAGAGACCGAGTAGCGGAAAGCGAAGAGGCGGGGCCAGGAGCTGAGTCTCGACCCCTGCAACCACAATTAGGTGAGTACAATTAGGTGAGTACACACACACTCACACACAAGGTTACGAGCCCTCTCAGGATAACAACTAATCATTTCCCAGGATGAAGATGATTCTCCTTGAGAGGTGCCAGCCTCCTGTACTGCTTCATCTTAAGAGCACCGCGGGGCACACTCAGCCACGTCTTAAGGAAGCTCGTAAAGCAGAACTAGGAGGCTGTGTCCTCACACACAAGAACTATTATGTCAGCTATGTAGCACAGAGGAGCAATGACAGGGTTTATGTATGTGTAATGGTTTTGGCAAGACTAAGGAGGCAATGTGGAGTGTATATGTTGAAATTCAGTTCAGAGAATAATGCATGTTTATTATATTCATAGCCAATACGACTTGGTAAAACCGAGAAGTTCAAATATATATATATATATATATATATATATATATATATATATATATATATATATATATATATATATATATATATATATATATATATAATGCTCACGCAAGCCTGTTGGTTATCCAAGCACCCTAGCACTTAAAACCTCTTTTACCCACCTCTCTCCAATCTTTCCTGGGACGACCCCTACATCTCCTTCCCTCCACTACAGATTTATATACCCACTTGGTAACTCCACACCTTCTATTCTTCACTCTTCTAATGTTTTACATAACATTCACACTACACATTGCCCTCCTTTGAAGAGTTTCGAAAGTTTATCTACTCTCTGAGCCCGGCCATGGGCCAGGCTCGTCTGGTGCTTGCCTGGTCAACCAGGCTGTTGCTGCTGGAGGCCCGCTGCCCCACATATCCACCACAGCCTGGTTGATCTGGCACCTGGTGAAGATACTTGTCCAGTTTCCTCTTGAAGGCTTCTACACTGGTTCCAGCCGTGTTTCGGATATCTTCTGGTAAGATGTTGAATAGTCTGGGACCCCGGATGTTAATACAGTGCTCCCGTATTGTCCCCACCGCACCCCTGCTCCTCACTGGGTTTATTTTACACTTTCTCCCATATCTCTCACTCCAGTATGTTGTTATGGCAGTGTGCAGATTTGGGACCAGGCCCTCAAGTACTTTCCAAGTATATATTATCATGTATCTCTCTCTCTCCTCCGCTCCAATGAGTACACGTTCAAGACTTGAAGGCGTTCCCAATAATTTAGATGTTTCAATGGCTCAATGTGAGCCGTAAACGATCTCTGAATTTGTTCCAGCTCTGATATTTCTCCTGCCCTGAACGGGGCCGTCAGCACAGAGCAGTATTCTAAGTGAGGGAGCACTAGCGATTTGAAGAGTGTCACCATCGGCATTATTTCCCTTGTTTTGAAAGTTCTCAATACCCACCCCGTCATCTTCCTGGCTGTTGAGATCTTTGTCTTGTTATGATCTTTATAAGACAGATCAGCAGACATAATTATTTCCAAGTCCTTTACGTGTTCCTTTCGTTCTATGTGGTGACCCTCTTGCGTTTTGTATATAGTGTTCCTTTTGAGTTCTCAATCACATTCTTTCTGCAACGTTTAAAACCCATGCTTCACAACGGTATTAAAGCGTCGATACCCCCTTGATCCAAGGCTCTTGATTACAAGGAACTGAAGCTTCTCTCCTTTTGTGGATCAAACCGGATAATCTCCCGTTGTCCAGACGCTGCATAACTATGAACATCAATTTCTGCTGTAAATGCTACTTCTCAGAAATAAAAATTCTTCACCTTACACTCGGAAGAAACCAGGTAGAACTGTAGTTACATTATAATTGATATTACAACCTCAGGTTCAATGGCCTGTTAACCTGAGTGTAAAAGGGAACTTGGAGCAAAGAAACACAGTAGAAGAAACTTTGAATTTGTATTTCCTTCACCAAGCAGTTATGAATATATAAGACTTTTGTCTTTTCCTTCACCAAGTAAATAGAAAAGGGCTTTTTACACATATGTACACTATATACAGAGTAGTATTAGTATACGCCACAGTTGTCAAGGCTAAACAGCAGCCAAAAGACAGACAACCTTCCACAACCAGCTCTATGCAGGAATTCCAATGACAAACCGCGAGTGGTATCCACGTCACCTTTGTCATTGTTAAACTCGCATTTTAATTGGCTGAACCGAGTCGTTGATTTGATGATGGGGCCCCATCACCAAACCCTTAACGATGGTTCGCTGGTTGGAGGGGAGCTTATGTGGGTGTGTTTAACATGCTCCGAATAAAGGTTACATACTCTTTGCATGCAACAATTGATAATCATCATTATTCTGACCAACTAAAATAATGTTTCAGGAAGACAATGACAACGAAGTGGTCATTTTCAAAGACTTTTTTTTCCAATGAAATCTTTTCAGCTCTATTGGGGCTTTATAGAGCTTTAGATAAAGCCCCTCTTTCTGCGGAGGGTCGTATGATAAAGAATTTTCCATGCAAGAAAATATCTTTGAGATTAACAATTTGCATTTACTCCGGGAAAAGCTGTGGAAAATGCGCCCATTTCTTCTTTAAAAACAATAACTGTCAGCGGAAATGTTTCGTTGAATTGTATCCTCTAGTGGACCTCAAACTTGTTCCCATGTGGAACTTTAATGAAAGCCGACTTATTTTTTATTTTGTCGGTCCTGCTTCTCGTCATATTGAGTGCTCCTGCTTGCCAAATGAGCATCCCTGATTTCCCTGGACGGAAATCAGACGTCAATGATTAATACCGGAAGCGTCAGGCAGAGACTCAAACGTTTCCGAGTATTTAACGCTTTGTCTAATTGCAAATGCGAACGTTCCCTAGTGCATGGGAACGTTTTCGTCTTCTACAAGTGCAAACGTTCCTTGGTGTAAACAAAAGCATCGTTGTTTGTGGACGTTTTTGTGTTTGCCAACAACAAATGTACTTCAAGAAATACGTGTGTTTCTTAACCAAGGTACGGGTGGGGATTAAACTCCAGAGCAGCACGTAAGCCACTGGACCAGTGGCTTACGCGCTGGCCTGGCCTTTTACGGCTCACTTGTCGCCGGTTCGTACCCCACCAATGCTGTGGTTTGTTTGCAGTCGTGTCATTACGATTTCGTAAGTCGTATGTTTTTTGATATGTCAACAATGTGACGTGTTCAGACACATCAGTGGAGAAGAATGTCTTATATCATTCTGCAGTTATTCTCTCGTAAAGATATCTCTTACCACTTCATTAAGACGGAGAACTGATGTGTTATTTAGAATTGTATTGTGACATGGGTGAATTAGATACTGACATGGGGTATGAAGACTTAAGTGTATGAGGTCCTGTCATGAGAGTGTTAGGTCCTGTCATGAGAGTGTGAGGTCCTGTCATGAGAGTGTGAGGTCCTGTCATGAGAGTGTGAGGTCCTGTCATGAGAGTGTGGGTCCTGTCATGAGTGTGTGAGGTCCTGTCATGAGAGTGTGAGGTCCTGTCATGAGAGTGTGAGGTCCTGTCATGAGAGTGTGGGGTCCTGTCATGAGTGTGTGAGGTCCTGTCATGAGTGTGAGGTTCTGTCGTGAGAGTGTGAGGTCATGTCATGAGAGTGTGAGGTCCTGTCATGAGAGTGTGAGGTCCTCTTATGAGAGTGTGAAGTCCTGTCATGAGAGTGTGGGGTCCTGTCATGAGAGTGTGGGGTCCTGTCATGAGAGTGTGGGGTCCTGTCATGAGAGTGTGAGGTCCTGTCATGAGAGTGTGAGGTCCTGTCATGAGAGTGTGAGGTCCTGTCATGAGAGTGTGAGAGGTCCTGTCATGAGAGTGTGAGGTCCTATCATGAGAGTGTGAGGTCCTGTCATGAGAGTGTGAGGTCCTGTCATGAGAGTGTGAGGTCATATCATGGGAGTGTGAGGTCCTGTCATGAGTGTGAGGTCCTGTCATGAGAGTGAGAGGTCCTGTCATGAGAGTGTGGGGTCCTGTTATGAGAGTGTGAGGTCCTGTCATGAGTGTGAGGTCCTGTCATGAGTGTGAGGTCCTGTCATGAGAGTGTGAGGTCCTGTCATGAGAGTGTGAGGTCCTGTCATGAGAGTGTGAGGTCCTGTCATGAGAGTGTGAGGTCCTGTCATGAGAGTGTGAGGTCCTGTCATGAGAGTGTGAGGTCCTGTCATGAGAGTGTGAGGTCCTGTCATGAGAGTGTGAGGTCCTGTCATGAGAGTGTGAGGTCCTGTCATGAGAGTGTGAGGTCCTGTCATGAGAGTGTGAGGTCCTGTCATGAGAGTGTGAGGTCCTGTCATGAGAGTGTGAGGTCCTGTCATGAGAGTGTGAGGTCCTGTCATGAGAGTGTGAGGTCCTGTCATGAGAGTGTGAGGTCCTGTCAGGAGAGTGTGAGGTCCTGTCATGAGAGTGTGAGGTCCTGTCATGAGAGTGTGAGGTCCTGTCATGAGGGTGTGAGATCTTGACATTGATATGTTAGACAAGTGACATGCCATCTTATTAACATGAGAATGACATACATGAAATATAGTCTTCTTAAGTCCTGACACAAAGGAGTTTAAAAAATATCTCATTTCCAACTACCCACATTTCCAACTACCCACATTTCCAAATACCCATATTTCCAACTACCCACATTTCCAGCTACCCACATTTCCAACTACCCACATTTCCAGCTACCCACATTTCCAACTACCCACATTTCCAACTACCCACATTTCCAACTACCCACATTTCCAACTACCCACATTTCCAGCTACCCACATTTCCAACTACCCACATTTCCAGCTACCCACATTTCCAACTACCCACATTTCCAACTACCCACATTTCCAGCTACCCACATTTCCAACTACCCACATTTCCATCTACCCACATTTCCAGCTACCCACATTCCCAGCTTCCCACATTTCACATTAGAACTCTGGTGGAAACATTTCTCCTATTTCATCTTAAACTGCGGCTCTGGAATTTATTGATTTAAGTTCTGGGTCATGCAGTCATTACCTGTGCAGCGGAGGTCATGCAACAGAAACTTTCCAACAGAACCTGAGCAACAGAAACTGAGCAACAGAAACTGATCAGAGGAAACTGAACAATAGAGACGGAGCAACGGAGAAGGAACAACAGAGGATCAGCAGCGGAGCAACAGCGATAAAAAAACAGAAGCTGTGAAGCCGAAGTTTTGAAGCAATGGTGCAACAGAATTCCTGCAACAGCCGAGTGACTCCTAACTAACTCTAACTGAAGACGAATGCAATCACTTTCAACACTTTTAGTGATTGTAAATTGAACTTTAAGATTATAAAGTAATTACAGTTGTAACTGATCGATGTCACGCTTATTCCTGCTTAAATAACTTCGCAAACCTGTGCCACTATGATGAGTTAATGACAAAGTTAGAAGAATTAAATGACAAATGGTATGTAACTCCACATTCTGATTTGATTGTCGATTTCTGGGTCAAGTTTTGAAAAAAAATGTAAACAAGAGGATTGTACTCTGTGCGACGTAGATCTCCTGGTCTATTCGAGGGATTTTCCTCCAGAGACTCTCCCTCTGCAGATACCAGCAAGAGAAAGGATGGGTTCAATAACATGGGTTTATGCTTTCGCTCCCAGAGGGCACAACTAAGACCTGCAACCTTCCGCAAACTTCTCATGGTTAATAAAGTATCAGTCGCTCTCGAGGACTGCAGAGTGTTTGTGTAGAGGAGAGATGCTGGAAGGAGTTAAAATGTTGAATACCTACTGGGGAGGATGTAACTATGTACCGATTTCGATTGTTGGGGCTAAATCTTAATGAACTGTAACATGTAAAAATGGATGTAACTTAATGTAAGTTGCTGTTGCAATATTAAAGTGAATATTATTTCCATTATCTTGCACGTTGTGAAATAATCATTTGCAACTTTCTGCAACAACTCAGTGCAACAATTCTTCTAATTTTTCTCAGCTTAGAGGTGCAGTTTCCATGTTTAAATATTATTAAATATTATGTCTTAGACCTAACACAATAAAGTACATAATATGAGACGAAACTTATTTATTTGTAATTTTGTTGGATCTTTGGCTGATTTAGTTTAACAAATATTATGGAGATCTTCACCTTAATATTTGTTAAACTGAAAACGGAATAAATGGAATAATACAAAGTCAAATATTTGCTTAGTATTTCCAACATTTAGCAATGATTTCAACATTAGTAACATTTGAACAAGCGAGGAAATCAGTTTAACAGAAAATATTAAGTAATTGTAATTTGAAAATTTGGAAGTGTAATTGTGATTGATTTCGAATCAAGTAATAACTTAAAGCCTAGAACAACACTATTTTATAGAAAGAAAACGTTTTGCTCTCGGTAGAGCTTCAAGTCATTACTGAAGCTCCATTGAAACGTATTTGTACGACACGTCTTTGACTCTTTGATCACCTTGTTTCTGGTAGAAGGCCGTATGATGCGCACCAGTGTGTTTGTTCTTCCCCACCTGTGTACCCAGAGTCCTGCTTCGTCCAGCGTTGTGTTCATAAAAAGCCTTTATTGTTTCCAAGAAGAAACAAAGCAGAAGCAACAGATGAGAGAATTGTTGATGCAGGGATGGTGTGGAGGAGGGGAGGGCACTTATACAGCGAACTTATTGAAGCTGTGTGATTTATTTGTCGTGTACTCATCTATTTGTGCGTGACGTAGTTGAGTCTCAGCTCACCTGGTGAGGCTTCTTAACTGGCTGCTACTCGTTACACTCTGTTTTAGATTCGTTGGCACTATTATACCTTGACATTAAGATTTTTTGTCCCGGTTATTCCTCTTTTTGACTCACCTGTGTCTTTAACTTTCAATTGGGCCCTCGTGTACTCGTTTTGCCGCCTCTAAAACAATCTGCAACAGCAACATTCTTCTGAAGACGGCACATTCCTGAAATATCTTTCCAGTATTGAAGAAAGCAGATAGATAGGAGAGTAGTGGATCACCTGGAGGAACACGGAGTGTTAAATGACAGTCTGTGGAAGTTGAGGGAAGATAAATCTTGTTTTGCAACTTACTGGAGTTTTAAGATAGGGTAACATTGAATAAACAGTCAAGTAAGAAAGATAGATGGACTGCACATTTCTGGATTGTGAGAAGGCATTCCACAAAGATTCTCACAAGTGACTAGTACACAAACTAAACGAACAGACAAACAGTGAAAAACGTGTTTTTCTGAGTTAACATATGAGCGGGAGAGAGTAAAGGCTCGGGAGGAGGTATGGTATGGACCAGTGAACCAGCGTGGCTAGTGGGGTTTCACAAGGTACTGTACTATGACCACTACTCTTCCTATTGTAGGCAAACGACGTACATGATGAACAAGCGTCCTACTTATCCCTGTTTACGGACGACAAGACGTAACGTAAATGACAATAATAAGTACTAGAGAGAAGAGAGGAAATGGCTTCAAGAAGACCTGGACAGACTGTAGAAGTAGTATGACTATTGTTTATTAAACTTCATCTCACAGAAGAGTTATGAAAATCGGCGTAAGAAATAAGACCACATATAAATACAGGGTGGGCTATACAATCTATGAACATAAAAGTGATAGAGCCTGGGGGTAAGCCTTGTATCAAGCATATCACCGAGAGCATACATCAGTCACATAGTCTCACAACCTCAGCATTCGTTGCAAACTTAGGAACGGTATTCAGGTACTTGATCAATGAGTACCTACGACGTACGTCAGAAATATCAGAGTACACAGCTTACACAGTTAAAGACGCAGAATAATCTCAAGGATGACAGAAAGTATCTGGGTAGGGCACTAGTGGAAGCAGAGTCAATACACAGTTATAAGAGAGAGTATGACAGGTTCACTGAGGCTAGGGATAGTATGTGAAAGCTAGAGATTATTTGATAATTGGGGCCAGGATGGGTGAGTGTACTGTGAGGTGTTTATCTTTCAGAGTATTTACACGAGAACTGTGTATTTCTTAGTGTATGCACACACACACACACACACACACACACATTTCTTCAGGAAGCATTTCTTCAGCCATAGAGTAGTCAGGAAGTGGAATAGTCTAGAGAAAGATATAGTGGAGGCAGGAACCATACATAGTTTTAAGACAAGGTATGATAAAGCTTATGGAGCAGGGAGAGCAGAGACCCAGTAGCGGACAGCGAAGAGGCGGGGCCAGGAGCTGAGTATCGACCCCTGCAACCACAATTAGGTGAGTACAATTAGGTGAGTACACACACACACACACAAAACCATAAAGAGAAATTAAAAAAAAACCATTGTCCCACTATTAAATAAATCTTCTTTTAATTTGCCCCAGCCCTCCCTGATATAATGCCAAATTTGCGCTGTCATTATTCTGCATGTTTTATTTTTTTCATAGTCATTAAGTTGATGGGTCTTTTCGATATTTGCAAAAATCTAGTGTTTTATCTTTTTTAATTTAATATTTGACGACCGTCAGCTCAGTCTCTTGTTAATGGCAAGAACGAGTTATTGATATAATGTGTGAAACATTTCTGTGAAAAGTTAATTGAGTTTTCACCGAGCTTTCACCTACTGAATAGTTGACATATGGTTCAATAACGTCTTTTGTCTGTCTGTCTCTGCCTGTATCTGTCCTCTCCGTTTGTCTCTGTCCTGGGCTGTCTCCGTCCTTCTCTTTGTCTGACACTGTCCATGTATCTATCTCTGTTCTTGTCTCTGCCTGTATCAGTCCTTGTTTTTGTCTGCCTCTGGGCAGCGGCCATACATGCCATAGGATGACAGTCAAGTGTGCATATATATATATATATATATATATGTATGTATATATATATATATATATATATATATATATATATATATATATATATATATATATATATATATATATATATATATATATATATATATATATATAATATACTATATAACAGAATGGTGGACAGGAGGCCTGCAGACTGAAAGGGGTGGCTCGATCAGTAGAGTGTCGGACTGTCAATCTGCAAGCAGCGGTTCGCCTCCCAGTCCGCGTTCTGTTTATTCATTGACAATTATTCATTACAACTTAATTTGAGTATAATATATATATATATATATATATATATATATATATATATATATATATATATATATATGTCGTGCCGATTAGGTAAAACTTGCGATTTTGGCTTAAATAGCAACGCTCACCTTGCCATATAAGACAAGTGAAAATTTGTGTATGCAATAATTTCGCCAAAATCATTCTGAACATAACGAAAAAAATATATTTCATTGTGTTTGTTTATTGTTAAATTAATGTTAACGTATCTAAAATGTATTTAGTTGGGTTAGGCTAAATTAAATTGCGCTTGTTGTAATAAGGTTAGGTAGGTTTTCAAAGTTTCTCTTGGTACAAAATTATAAATTTTTACATTAACATAAATGAAAAAAATATATCTTTAAACGTATAAGAGAAAATTTTAGAAAGGACTTAATTTTAAATGAGTTCTTGCTAATTGACCAGTTTTACCTAATCGGCACGACATATATATATATATATATATATATATATATATATATATTATTTTTTTTTTTTTTTTCAACAAGTCGGCCGTCTCCCACCGAGGCAGGGTGACCCAAAAAAAAAGAAAATCCCCAAAAAGAAAATACTTTCATCATCATTCAACACTTTCACCACACTCATACATAATCACTGTCTTTGCAGAGGAGCTCAGATACGACAGCTGAGAAAAGTCCCTCCCAGCTGTCACTATCTCAGACCCCTCCTTTAAAGTGCAGGCATTGTACTTCCCATTTCCAGGACTCAAGTCCAACTATATATATTTATATTTATAAAGGTCGGTTTTGTGTAATGTTCTTATTTGACAATTAAGGTGATTGGCGTTTACAAGATGGACTTGACCATAGCCACAGATCCTCACTTCCAGAATCTATACATAAGAAAAGGAGAGTAAGGACACTAGCTCCACGCTAAGGTTGTAGTACTTGCTTCCCCAAGTTCATCTTACTAAATAAAAGTCGGTGCAAAAAAAATGGACAAGAAAAGTAAAAAAAAAAAAAAAGACTATAAAGGTATCGTGTAGTCTTTAATATGATTCTATTCTCTCTCATCGCTACTTTTCTTTTTGTGTTCTCTTTCATCTTCCTTTTATTGTCGAATCTAAAAGTATCGTAATTTCTGAATTTCCCAGTCAGTGTGTCATCTGCAAACAGCCTATTTACAACATCCACTCTATATCATTTCGTTGTTTTAAGATCACATAATTCCTTAACACTATCATCATTTCTTTTACAACCCCATCTATAAACACATTTAAGAACCACTCTTACATCACCCATCCGGTTTTAGGATCGACATTTACTGGGAAATATTTTCCCCTTCTTCCTATATATACTAACATTAGCCTCACTCCCCTCATAAAATCTTTTCATAGCTTTAGCACTTTATTACCTTTTCCCTATATATTGTACAGCAGCGGCCTCATCTCCTACTAACCAATCCTGTCACACGCCTTTAACAAATCAATAAACACAGCCTACAGCTTTCAAACTGATCCATAACTGTCTTCAGTAAGAAGCTTGGCAAGTTCCTCTGGCCTGTTCTAAATAAGCCAGGCTGTTATTCACATTGGAGTCCGTGGTGTTAGCACCAGTAGCCTGACTGATCAAGTCAGGAACCAAGAAGTCTCTCCCGGTACCACCAGGAAGAAGTCCCACATATAACCATTCCCTTTCTAAGTTCACTCTGTTTCACTGTCCATTCGCTTTCTGCCTTTCTTCCTACGAGTCAATAATAATCGTATTACACATTTTTCGACCCTTCAGCAATACAAAAACAACGCACATATATTTTTTTGTCATATTAGGATGCGTTCTCGTCTCTCGCACATTTACCGACGAACTAACTGTTACAACACCTTAATCATACCTGCTCTTAGCATTTCAATCTTAAGGTTATTCAGCGCCACTTTTCTTAACAAGCATTCTGGATGGATGCACGTTCAAAGAGCCTAATTTCAAAATTGATCATAATTCTATTTTAATAACTGAATCCAGAAAATGGATTATCATACACTGTCATCACCTGCCTCTAAGCACAGCACAGATGTCTAATTTACTAAATATTTCTCAAATAAATAAATAAATATATATATATATATATATATATATATATATATATATATATATATATATATATATATATATATTACAACGCTCTTCTTGCCATATAAGACAAGCGAAAATTTGTGTATGCAATAATTTTGCCAAAATCATTCTGAACATAACGAAAAAAATATATTTCATTGTGTTTGTTTATTATTAAAGTATTGTAAACGCATCTAAAATATATTTAGTTGGGTTAGGCTAAATTAAATTGCGCTTGTTATAATAAGGTTATGTAAGTTTTCAAAGTTTCTCTTGGTACAAAATTATAGATTTTTACATTAACATAAATGAAAAAAATATATCTTTGAACGTATAAGAGAAAATTTTAGAAAGGACTTAATTTTAAATGAGTTATTGCTAGTTGACCAGTTTTACCTATTAGGCACGATATATATATATATATATATATATATATGTTGAGTGTAAATCTGTGTGATTTACTGAGACCCAAGATAATGCTTGATTGAAATCCTTTCGTGGAACAAGTTGAGAGGAGACGAGAGGTTGTCACGGAGGCTGGTGAAGAGTAGTGCCGTCCCATCTCCATGTTCCTTCCTCAGTGGCACTTGTTGCAGATTGTCTGATCATAAATTATAATGAATCTTGATTAAGCGATCAGCTAGTGATGGTTCTCTCTGGACAGAAAAAAAAAAAAAAATTACACATTGTTTTATTAAGTTTAATGGTAAGTGTTAAGCAGTTTTTCTTCTCCTCCTTTTCCTACTCCGTCGCCTCCTCCTTCTCTTCCTTGTTCTCCCTTCCTCCTTCTCCTTCTTCCTCTTCTCCTCCTTCTCTTCCTCCAACTTTTTGTCCTCCAACAAGGAAGGACAGGAATGAAAATCTTATTGAGCTGCGAGTCATAATATCAACTGACAATCCTCGCGACATTTATTGAATGATTTGTTGGAGAACTGTTGTGGTGACACTGTTGTGGTGACACTGTTGTGGTGACACTGTTGTGGTGACACTGTTGTGGTGACACTGTTGTGGTGACACTGTTGTGGTGACACTGTTGTGGTGACACTGTTGTGGTGACACTGTTGTGGTGACACTGTTGTGGTGACACTGTGTGGTGACACTGTTGTGATGTGACACTGTTGTGGTGACACTGTTGTGGTGACACTGTTGTGGTGACACTGTTGTGGTGACACTGTTGTGGTTACACTCTGTTGTGGTGACACTGTTGTGGTGACACTCTGTTGTGGTGACACTGTTGTGGTGACACTGTTGTGGTGACACTTGTGGTGACACTGTTGTGGTGACACTGTTGTGGTGACACTGTTGTGGTGACACTGTTGTGGTGACACTGTTGTGGTGACACTGTTGTGGTGACACTGTTGTGGTGACACTGTTGTGGTGACACTATTGTGGTGACAGTGGTGGTGACACTGTTGTGGTGACAGTTGTGGTGACTCTCTGTGGTGACACTGTTGTGGTGACACTGTGGTGGTGACACTGTGGTGGTGACTCTCTGTGGTGGTGACACTGTTGTGGTGACACTGTTGTGGTGACACTGTTGTGGTGACACTGGTGTGGTGACACTGTTGTGGTGACACGTTGTGTGACTCGGTGGTGGTGACACTGTTGTGGTGACACTGTTGTGGTGACACTGTTGTGGTGACACTGTTGTGGTGACAGTTGTGGTGACTCTCTGTGGTGGTGACACTGTTGTGGTGACACTGTGGTGGTGACACTGTGGTGGTGACACTGTGGTGGTGACACTGTGGTGGTGACACTGTTGTGGTGACACTGTGGTGGTGACACTGTGTGGTGACACTGTGGTGGTGACACTGTGGTGGTGACACTGTTGTGGTGACACTTGTGTGGTGACACTGTTGTGGTGACACTGTGGTGGTGACACTGTTGTGGTGACACTGTGTGGTGACACTGTTGTGGTGACACTGTTGTGGTGACACTGTTGTGGTGACACTGTTGTGGTGACACTTGTGGTGACACTGTTGTGGCGACACTGTTGTGGTGACACTGTTGTGGTGACACTGTTGTGGTGACACTGTTGTGGTGACACTGTTGTGGTGACACTGTTGTGGTGACACTCTGTGTGGTGACACTGTTGTGGTGACACTCTGTGGTGGTGACACTGTTGTGGTGACACTGTTGTGGTGACACTGTTGTGGTGACACTGTTGTGGCGACACTGTTGTGGCGACACTGTTGTGGCGACACTGTTGTGGTGACACTGTTGTGGTGACACTGTTGTGGTGACACTGTGGTGGTGACACTGTGGTGGTGACACTGTGGTGGTGACACTGTGGTGGTGACAGTTGTGGTGACTCTGTGGTGGTGACAGTTGTGGTGACTCTGTGGTGGTGGCACAGATGTGGTGACACTGTGGTGGTGACACTGTTGGGGTGACACATTCTGTGGTGGTGACACTGTTGTGGGGATACACTGTGGGGGTGACACTGTTGTGGTGACACTGTTGTGGTGACACTGTTGTGGTGACACTGTGGTGGTGACACTGTTGTGGTGACACTGTGGTGGTGACACTGTTGTGGTGACACTGTTGTGGTGACACTGTTGTGGCGACACTGTTGTGGTGACACTGTGGTGGTGACAGTTATGGTGACTCTGTTGTGGTGACACAGTTGTGGTGACACTGTTGTGGTGACACTGTTGTGGTGACACTGTGGTGGTGACACTGTTGTGGTGACACTGTGGTGGTGACACTGTGGTGGTGACACTGTTGTGGTGACACATTCTGTGGTGGTGACACTGTTGAGGGGATACACTGTGGTGGTGACACACTCTTTGGTGGTGGTGACACTACTGTAGTGATACTCTGTTGTGATGACACTCTTTGTGGTGCAGGTGACACTCTTTATGGTGCAGGTGACACTCTTTGTAGTACAGGTGACACTGTGGTGGTGATGACACTGTGGTGGTGACACACTCTGTTTTGGAGGTGACACACTCTGTGGTGGTGGTGGCTCTGTGGTAAAGGTGACACTCTCTGTGGTGAAGGTGACACACACTGTGGTCGTGACACTCTCTGTGGTGGTGGTGACACTTTGGTGGTGGCGACACTCTGTGGTGGAGGTGACACACACTGTTGTTGTGACACACTCTGTGGTGGAAATGACACTTTGTGGTTAAGGTGACACACTCTGTGGTGGTGGTGGTGGTGACACTCTGTGGTGGAGATGACACTCTGTGGTGGTGGTGACACTGTGGTGGTGGTGGTGGTGACACTTTGTGGTGGTGGTGACACACTCTGTGGTGGAGGTGACACTCTGTGGTATGGTGGTTGACGCTGGTTGACACACTATTACCCACCTGGAATTAGCAATTTTTTTAGTCATCTGTTTCTAGCAGTTGACAAGATCAGTCATCCAGGAGAATTTTCAGTGATAAGAGGACAGAGAAGAAGCTAAGAGGTTCCTTTATTGACGAGGGTTCCACTGGGCGCTGCCTTTACTGAACCTTTACTGAACCTTGTTACATTTTTCCTGGCCCATAAATTTTTTTTACTTATAATTTTTTCCTTACCGATCATTATTTTCTTTCCGATCATTTTTTCCTTGCCGATCATCATCTGATTTTTCTCAGGATCTTACGACTTTACACGTATTTAACACGTTCTTTGAAGACTAAATAAAAGCAAGAGATTTTAATTGAATAGAGAGAGAAAGCTGAATGAGGAGAGAGGAGATGGCTAGAATGAGAGAGAGAGAGGCTGAGAATGAGGAGAGAGAGAGAGAGAGGCTGAGAATGAGAGAGAGAGTGAGGCTGAGAATGAGAGAGAGAGAGGCTGAGAATGAGAGAGAGAGAGGCTGAGAATGAGAGAGAGAGAGGCTGAGAATGAGAGAGAGAGAGGCTGAGAATGAGAGAGAGAGAGAGGCTGAGAATGAGAGAGAGAGAGAGGCTGAGAATGAGAGAGAGAGAGGCTGAGAATGAGAGAGAGAGAGCTGAGAGAGAGAGAGGCTGAGAATGAGAGAGAGAGAGGCTGAGAATGAGAGAGAGGAGGCTGAGAATGAGAGAGAGAGAGGCTGAGGAATGAGAGAGAGAGAGGCTGAGAATGAGGAGAGAGAGAGAGAGAGGCTGAGAATGGGAGGGGAGAGAGCGAGAGATGGGAGAGAGAGAGAGAGAGAGAGAGAGAGAGAGAGAGAGCGTAATCACCAGTGAAGTCCAAGAAATCACTTAATTTACCACCAAAATAGAAGACTCCCAGAAGACCTGAGCTTCTGGCTTCGTGGTGTTAATTGGCAGTCAGAGAAGCTCTTCACTTAATGCTCTTCAATTATAGCTTTTAGTTTGAAGCTCCTCACTTGAAGCTCTTCACTTAAAGCTCCTCATTTTGAGCTCTTCATTTCAAGCTTCATTTTAAGCTCTTCACTTAAAACTCCTCACTTGAAGCTCTTTACTTGAAGCTCTTTTCTGCTCTTTGACCAATATAGACATAAAAAGCGCATGTAAGTTACTGGGCTGCATGCTGCCGATACAGCGGTGATCCAGGTAAGACATACACAGGATACATTTCTGGGGTAAGATACACACAGGATACATCTCTCTGGTAAGACACACACGCACTGGATACATCTCTCTGGTAAGACACACACGCAGGATACATCTCTGGTAAGACACACGCAGGATACATCTCTGGTAAGACACACACGCAGGATACATCTCTGGTAAGACACACACGCAGGATACTTCGCCAGACAATTTAGAATCTACATAGTCCTGCATATTCATATGTCAGTCTCCCGCCGGTCGTGTCACTGACGCTTTGGTGTTTATAATGTTTATTAAACCCTCACAGTTTAGGATCCGACTCTCTATAACATCGTATCGAGGTGAAACAAGGGAGTTGAAGCTCGTATCGTCGCTATAATTGCAGTTTTAGATAACACAGTAGATGAATGAGACACACTTGTGGTTTCCTCAGTCCAGTACAGAGAAGACTGGTAGAAAATCAGAAAGGGTTTTAGGTAATCAGTCCCTCAGCCTGCAGCCGATGTGATCAGTCCATTAGTTTTGATAAGGGTACAGCATATGTGCGGAAAATGAGGTTATTTGTGTATTGTATACTGCTGGCTGTGAGGCGAAGCAGTCGTAGGCGGTGTCACCTTGGAAAAATCCACAGGTGGAAATAGGTCATTCCTATAAGGGGAAGCAGCATGTAAGTCCCATTTCCGTGCATATGCTGTACTCTTTTCAAGATTGTTAAACTGATGACATCAAACTCCTCATCTTCCACCGTTCTTCTCTGTATTGACTGGACTGAGGAAGCCAATGGTTGGAGAAACGTTCCCGCAATAAAGGTACCCTAGTGTTACACAAATGTCTCATTCAATGTCTGTTTTCTGAACTATTTATTTACGGTGACACAGTAGAATTGAAGTTCTCATACTTGCTATAATTGCAAACTTAGATGAAACAGTAGAGGGGAAGTTCTCATCCTAGCTAGAGAGCAATACAAGAATTTCTCATCTTACGAAAGCCCAAAATACACGCATCCGCACTTAAAACGGGACACTTAGCTACCAATTATGTTTTGCGGCAAGAATACATACACAGTTGGATGTCTCTCAGTGTGTATATGGTGAGTGTTTACTTTAATCCCCTTCTCAGAGAGTAAAGTATCTTTGGTGGTGAGTAGGTTACATGCAACCTTAATGACCTTCGTGTAGTTTAAAGGGTTTACACCACACTAATCAACCATTATGAGTAGCATTTTTGATGTGTGAGTCGAGTATCCATCCTCAGAAAAGCTTTCATAATCACTCAATCACTGTCTTCCCAGAAACCTGCCGACATCACAGTTTAGATACCCCTCAAGACTGCAATATCCTACCTATTCTTTAGAGTGCAGGTACTTCACTTCTTACCTCTAGGGTTCAAGTCCGGCTAACCGGTTTCCTTGAATCCCTTCATAAATATTACTCTGCTCACACTCCAACAGCACGTCAAGTCATAAAAACAATTGTCTCCACTCATTCCTATCTAACACGCTCACTCACGCTTGCTGGAAGTCTAAGCCCCTTGCACAAAAAACCTTTACCCCCACCCTCCAACCTTTCCTAGGACAACTCCTACCCCGCCTTCCTTTCACTACAGATTTATACACCTTCCTCTCTAAATGTCCGAACCACCTCAACAACCCCTCCTCAGCCCTCTGGATAATACTTTTAGAAACCCTTCACCTTCTAATCTTCCAAACTACGAATTCTCTGCATAATATTCACACCACATATTGCCCTCAGACACCACATCTCCACTGTCTCCAGTCTTCTCCTTGTTGCAACATTCACAACCCATATTTCACTCCCATATAAGAGCGTTGGTACCACAATACTCTTATACATTCGTCTCTTAGGTTCCATGATTACGCTCTTTGTCTCCACAGGCTCTTCAGTGCACCACTCACTTTTTTCTCCTCGTCGTTTCTATGGTTTCCCTCGTCTTTCATAAACCCATCTGCTGACAAGTCCACTCTCAAATATCCGAATATATTCACTTCCTCCATACTCCCTCCCTCCAATTTGATATCCAATCTTTCATTACCTATTTTTTTTGCTATCCTCATCACCTTAATCTTTCCTATGTTCACTTTTAATTTCCTCTTTCACATATCCTCCGAAACTCGTCCGCTAACCTCCGCAGCTTCTCTTCAGAATCTCCCAAAAGCACAGCATCAATAATAATAATAATAATTATTATTATTATTATTATTATTATTATTATTATTATTATTATTATTATTATTGTTATTGTTATTGTTATTGTTGTTATTATTGTTATTATTGTTATTATATTTTACAAAATTATTTATCATAAAAATTTACATTAGCTTCACTTGAGCCTACGTGAATATTCAAGCTGTAAGTTGCTGACATGGTTAATATCTGCAGCTAGTTATCATAATTAATATTACGAGTGTATAATAAGCATTAATGACAGGCGTTAGGTGTTATTATTATTACTGAACATGGAGGATGCAGATTAAGACCCTCGTCCCTCATATGTCAACCGTTATGAATATTTACACTTCTCTGAAAGAGCCTCGTGAATTATTTAATGACCGTATATGTTGTGTGTGTTATAATGTGCTGCATAAAACATATGTTGTTGTTGTGGCTGTTGTTGTTTGTTGTGATTGTTGTTGTTGTGGTGTTGTGATTGTTGCTGTTTGTTGTTCTTGTTTTGTTGTGGTTGTTGTTTTCTTTATATTGTTGGCATGGAAGAAGACGAAACAGAGGAGGAGGAGAAAAAGAAGAGAAAGAATGAAAATGAACGAAACATAATATCAATAATACAAATAATACAAATAAACATAATCATATTAATAATGAAAATAATAATAAAAATAATAAAATATTATTATTAGTATTATTATTATCATCATTATAGCAGAGAGACAAGCTTCAGTGGCATTATTATTCTCCAAGAGGAAAGGTATTCTTCTGCAATAATTGTTCGCATTTTTATTTTCAACAATAAAATCTCTCATTCATTGCAATGGTTTTGTCTTTATTTTCAGCCACGTTTTGTAATTTCCAGCGAAGTCTTTTATTATAACTGTATCAAAAGATCTTTTTTTTATAAATCATATAAATACACTTTTTTATGAATTTCTCTGCTTTCATTCATGATGGGTAAATATATATATATATATATATATATATATATATATATATCATGAAATCTAATTGAAAGCAGCGTTTTGAAAACTGTTTTGAAAGTAGTATTTTGAAACTAGTGTTTTGAAACTAGTATTTTAAAACAAGCGTTCTGAAATCAGTGTTCTGAAACCAGTATTTCTGAAGCCAGTGTTTTAAAACCAGTGTTTTGAAACTATTGTTTTGAAACCAGAGTTTTTGAAAGCAGCATTTTGGAAATCGGTGTTTTGAAATTCATTTTTTTAATTGCTCTTAGGAAAATTTATTTACTTTTAGCTACCTAATAATTTTTTTTTGATGTGGGGTTGAGACAGATCTATAAAATAAGGAATTTCCTCATCCAGCCCTTTAAATTAATTTTTCATTTAACTACCAATTTACCTTTTTTTAATATTTTTTTTAGTAAATCCAGACAAAATTTCCTAATTATTCAGCATAGTAATTCAACACTCAGTGTGATATCTCGCCTGGTCCCATAGCTTTGATTTTCTCCATACCCAACAAAAGTTACTTTGCTTCTTCAGTGTTACATGGATAGATTTAGATTTAGATTCAGAAGTAGATGTCACGGAACTTCATGAGGATTTAGACAAACTCAATTCCTGGTCAGAAAAATGGCAGATGCAGTTCAATGTAGATAAATGCAAAGTTCTAAAGCTCGGGAATGTTCATAACCCTAGCACCTACCAGCTTAATAATGTTGAACTCAGCCGTACAGAATGCGAAAAGGATTTGGGGGTTAAGGTAAGCAGCAACTTCAAACCAAGTCAGCAATGCCTAAGCGTAAGAAATAAAGCAAATAGATTACTGGGATTTATATCAAGAAGTGTAAACAACAGAAGTATAGCGGTTATATTACAGCTTTATATATCATTAGTAAGGCCTCACCTAGATTACGCAGCTCAGTTCTGGTCTCCATTTTACAGAATGGATATAAATTCGTTAGAAAACATTCAGCGACGAATGACAAAGTTAATTCATAGCATTAGAAATCTTCCGTATGAAGAAAGATTGAAGACCCTTAAATTACATTCACTTGTAAGACAAAGAATGAGGGGAGACATGATCGAGGTATATAAGTGGAAGATGGGTATTAATAAGGGGGATATAAATAAGGTCTTGATGATATCTCTCCAGAGAGAACCGCAAATGGATTCAAATTGGATAAGTTTAGATTTAGAAAGGATATAGGAAAGTATTGGTTTGGAAATAGGGTAGTTGATGAGTGGAACAGTCTGCCTAGTAGGGTTATTGAAGCTAGGACCTTGGGTAGGTTCAAATTTAGGTTGGATAAATACATGAGTGAGAGGGGTTGGATTTGAGTGGGACTCGCACTTGAGTTAATAGAATCATCAAAGCTTATTTGTTGGGTAGAATTGAAAATTAGGTTGGGCATTTATTCTGTTAGTGGGATGGATTGTGAAGGACTTGCCTAGTATGGGCCAACAGGCCTGCTGCAGTGTTCCTCCTTTCTTATGTTCTTATGTTACCTGCCTCGACCTTCGGTGTTACCTGCCTCGACCTTCATAAGAACATAAGAAAGGAGGAACACTGCAGCAGGCCTGTTGACCCATACTAGGCAGGTCCTTCACAATCCGTCCCACTAACAGAATATTTGCTCAACCCAATTTTCAATGCTACCCAAGAAATAAGTTTTGATAATTCTATTTACTCATGTGCGAGTCCCACTCAAATCCAACCCCTCTCATGAATTTATCCAACCTAAATTTGAAACTACCCAAGGTCCTAGCTTCAATAACCCTAATAGGCAGACTGTTCCACTCATCAACTACCCTATTTCCAAACCAATACTTTCCTATATCCTTTCTAAATCTAAACTTATCTAACTTGAATCCATTATTGCGGGTTCTCTCGGGAGAGATATCCTCAAGACCTTATTTATATCCCCTTTGTTAATACCCATTTTCCACTTGTATACCTCGATCATGTCTCCCCTCATTCTACGTCTTACAAGTGAATGTAATTTAAGGGTCTTCAATCTTTCTTCGTAAGGAAGATTTCTAATGCTATGTATTAATTTAGTCATTCTACGCTGAATGTTTTCTAACGAATTTATGTCCATTCTGTAATATGGAGACCAGAACTGAGCTGCGTAATCTAGGTGAGGCCTTACTAATGATGTATAAAGCTGTAATATAACCTTTGGACTTCTGTTGCTAACACTTCTTGATATAAATCCCAGTAATCTATTTGCCTTATTACGTACGCTTAGGCATTGCTGTCTTGGTTTAAGGTTGCTGCTTACCATCACCCCCTTGTCAAAGCTTACTCCTTGGGTAGTGAGAGGGGTTGGATATGGGTTACATGTTGGATATGTGTTACCTGCCTCGACCTTCAGTGCTACCTCCTGCCTCGACCTTCAGTGCTACCTCCTGCCTCGACCTTCAGTGCTACCTCCTGCCTCGACCTTCAGTGCTACCTCCTGCCTCGACCTTCAGTGCTACCTGCCTCGACCTTCAGTGCTACCTCCTGCCTCGACCTTCAGTGCTACCTCCTGCCTCGACCTTCAGTGCTACCTGCCTCGACCTTCAGTGTTACCTGCCTCGACCTTCAGTGCTACCTGCCTCGACCTTCAGTGTTACCTGCCTCGACCTTCAGTGTTACCTGCCTCGACCTTCAGTGCTACCTCCTGCCTCGACCTTCAGTGCTACCTGCCTCGACCTTCAGTGCTACCTGCCTCGACCTGGTTGTCTCTCACACGCGTCTCGTATGGAAAGTCACAGGTTTAAACTAAGGAGAACCTGACCTCTATCGTTTCACACACACAAAAACAAATTGTCATCTTTGTTTATTTAGAGTTCATAACTTGTATGTATCTGCTACTGGTACACAGGGGGTGTATGTATCTGTTACTGGTACACAGGGGGTGTATGTATCTGCTACTGGTACACAGGGGGTGTATGTATCTGTTACTGGTACACAGGGGGTGTATGTATCTGCTACTGGTACACAGGGGGTGTATGTATCTGTTACTGGTACACAGGGGGTGTATGTATCTGCTACTGGTACACAGGGGGTGTATGTATCTGTTACTGGTACACAGGGGGTGTATGTATCTGCTACTGGTGCACAGGGAGTGTATGTATCTGATACAGGTACACATGGAAAGTAATTAAATATCTGGTGGAGGTATACAAGGGGGTGAAGGTGTGTGTTACAGGTGTGTAGGTAAAGGTCTGCCTCAGGTGCTGGCAGGTGTCTGCCGTACCTGTTAGTTGTTTTTTTCCATTTCCTTAATGATATCGTCACACGGATATGATACCAATTTGTGTTTAACAAAAAAAATAAATCTCTTGGCCTTAGTGAAGCAAGATAATTATTTAATTATTCGTCTTCCGGAGACGTTATGCCTTACCCATTAGTGGAATGACTCTTTCTCAGTATTAACGCGGTACCTTATTAGTAGAATGTCTCTCCCAGCTTCAACACAAGACCCGTTAGTCGAATGTTTTTTTTTTTTTTTTTTGGGGGGGGGCAACTTTCTATCCACTTTCAGAGAAGTTATACTTTAGTCGCTTTTGACGACGTTTCGGTCCGACTTGGGCCATATACAAGTCACACTAACACACAAGAGTGAGGGAGCCAGAATAACAGGCGAGGGAGACAGAGACGGGACAAAGATAGGAAGAAGGAAGTGGAGCAGTAGTGGTAGAGGTAGTGGAAAGTCAGGTGAGATGGGCTAGTGTTGGGACAAGTCATCAATGAGTGGGAGTGTCAGAAATAGCTGTGATTAATCAAGAAACGAGATGATCTGACGTAGGAGGCATTAATCAACAAGTTTGATGGTCTGGAGTAGCAAAGATTACCCGAGGCGATGGATGGGTTGATGCAGAGAGAATAAATCACATATGAAGCTTGTAATCAAGTTCCTCATTAGAGACAACTCTCGAAAATCAAGATATATACGAGACCTTTAATAAACACCTTATCAAGGCTCACAGTAAAGTTTACAATTTGTAAAGTTGCCCTCACTTCAAAATGTGAGAGGCAAATGTAAATGTTCAACGCCCGACATTTCATCCAAATCTAAAGTGGGAAAACTAACCACAGTAAATAAATTAACCTCAACATAAGTAACTTGTTTCTTGACAAGGTTGACATTTTCATGTCCACCTCTGTTGTCTCCTTTGTATTCCAGCCGATGAAACCTCCTAAGAGGGGAGAAACCTATCAATAGAAACCTGGTGCACGTGTGTCTTATCTAACCCAGTGATGTGTGGAGCACGGTGAAGTCTGACCTACCTTGAAGCCCACACAACATCAGTTAAAAGTACTGCCGAAGACGCGGGTTGGTGGCCCATGCTCCAAAAAATCATCTGAAACAATCATTCCGCCTTGCAAAACCATAACTTTGAGTGGAGTAAATACGAAAATTGATAATAATCAAGTGGGATGATAGTATGCATTCAGAAAGTTAATCTAATATCTCCAAATCAAACAAAAAGATTAACAATGCTTTAAAATTTCAGATCGACAATGCCACTCCGTCTAATTTAAATCTCGTTTTTAGTTCTCGAGTGGGATACACGTGGAGTATATTGCCACATGTGTTAATTGAAGCTAATGCCATGTATGCTTTGACACCCAGGCTCATACCTTTCCGAAAATCTGCGCATGACGCTGTTTTCGTTATTTCTTTGTTGTTTTAGTCACTGACGTGGCCTGTTTTTTTTGGACACTCAATCGTTTTGGGCATTGTTCTTATTTTTTAATAAAATGATGTTTTTTTTTCCATACCTCATTATTGTATTGTTGTTATAGTCATTGACCTGTCATATTTTTTATTTAATCGTTTTATTCACTTCTAAGCTGTAAAGTGAAATCACATCGTACGGCCTCTTGAGCTGAAGGAAAAATGTCATACTTCAGACAAGAAAAGCAGTTATAGGGTCAACGTTTCGCCCTCTGTTGGACTTTATCTCTGAACCTTACGATGCTGATGATCATACTGCTGCTCTTAATATAAACTTCAGATTTCTTTTATATTCGTTGTATTTATGACCTGGTGAGCGAACCAAAGTGACTCTTAAAAAACAACAGGTGATCTAGAATTGAAAAATCCCACTTTATTAAGATAATTATTATTAAGATTGTTAATATTATGATGGTAATTATTATTTTTATTATTATTATTATCATGATCATTACGTCATGACTTTGATACATCTGCTCTCAGAGCGAAACGTTGTCACAAGTGAAACTTGTTCAGCAATGTATTTTTTTTCCTACATCTGGAATAAATCATAAACTATCAGTATTGTTTGTGTCTAGAAACGTTCAGGCTTGAAAAAAATCGTGAAGCCAAGTACTAATATAATATGCAGTACTTAATGTTTGTTTTAAAGTCTACGTTGGATAATAAAGTATCCTTGACTAGCGGTATACCCGCCCACACTTTCCGTAGGTCTTGCTGGTATCCCATAACACCCCTCCAGGAGTTCTCAATACCAACACTGGCTTGTAGATTTCCAAGTTATCCCTGTTGTTCTTGTTAACTCCAACAAGATTCTTCGCCTTTCTACGTTTTCCTCCATATCTCTATACATATATATATATTACATACACACACAAACACCTGGACCAGGAGCTGTGACTCGACCACTTCAACCACAACTAGATGGGTACACACACACACACACACATATAGTATTGTAACCACGAACGAATGGTATTTAATCAATAAAAACACTGCGACTAGCCAGGGGATCGAACCCGTGTTTTTTTAGCCCGCCTCATGGTGATCAAAAATTCACGGCGCTCTAACCCACTGGAACATACAATCCTATAAAGATCACGCACCTAGCAGAGCTAAGTGTTGTACCGTGATCTGAGGACATACGATGGTGTGGGTGCCTCAGTGCTAATTTCATTCTACTCTCCGTTTGGTGTACTAGCCTCCACAAGCAATATATATATATAGTATTGTAACCACGAACGAGTGATATTTAATCAATAACATTGCGACTAGCATGGAGATCGAACCCATGTTTCTGTCTACTCATTGTTTTTTTTTGGCCTTTAATTCTGTTTATCTTTATAGGTAGCTTTTTTCCTCTCAATATCAAAGAACATTAAGAAAATATGCATCCTGTGATCGTCTTTCCCTTCGTTGTAGCTTCCGTAGAAAGGAAGCGTATATCAGTATTAGTGTTTGGAGTGTCAAGGCTCCTGGGAGACCTCTTTACATGACAAGGATCATTTTATGACTTGTTGGTCTCTCAGGCTATGTGCTGGGTCTGCTCTGCTGGGTCTGCTCTGCTGGGTCTGTTCTGCTGGGTCTGCTCTGCTGGGTCTGCTCTGCTGGGTCTGCTCTGCTGGGTCTTGTCACCTGTTAGAGGAACACTGGAGAATATGGCCAGGATGGAGTTGGTGAGGGAGACGTACGGTGCTATAACAGGGAGAACGTTTCGCTCTGTGAATGAGACGTTGTACCGGTGAAAATTTGTTCTGTTTCAGATGCCTGTGACTGTCCGCAGTAACGTGGGAAGTCGACGGCAATAAAGTTGCTTCTTTTAACGAGGCGAAGAAAGGTGATAATTTTGAAGAAAGATGATATTTAGAAGAAAGATGATATTTAGAAGAAAGGTGATAATTTAGAAGAAAGGTGATAATTTTGAAGAAAGATGATATTTAGAAGAAAGATGATATTTAGAAGAAAGATGATATTTTGCAATCAATAAAAAGCTGAAAAATTCACTGTGTAATAAAGACGAGAGGCGTCTTCCAGTAAAGTATTCTGCGTGTCTTATACCTGGATTTATTACACAGTTTGTGTGAGTGATGATTTTACCTTTTAGCAGAGCAAGCAGTCTTTCTTGACTGAGGAAGTGTTCTCTGATGACGCACAGACAGCTCCGTGCACCAGCACAGACAGCTCCGTGCACCAGCACAGACAGCTCCGTGCACCAGCACAGACAGCTCCGTGCACCAACACAGACAGCTCCGTGCACCAGCACAGACAGCTCCGTGCACCAGCACAGACAGCTCCGTGCACCATCACAGACAGCTCCGTGCACCAGCACAGACAGCTCCGTGCACCAGCACAGACAGCTCCGTGCACCAACATAGCTCCGTGCACCACACAGATAGCTCCGTGCACCACACAGATAGCTCCGTGCACCACCACAGATAGCTCCGTGCACCACCACAGACAGCTCCTTGCAACCGCAAAGACAGCTCCGTGCACCACCACAGACAGCTCCTTGCACCGTCACAGACAGCTCCGTGCACCACCACAGACAGCTCCCTGCACCATCACAGACAGCTCCGTGCATCACCACAGACAGCTCCTTGCACCGTCACAGACAGCTCCTTGCACCACCACAGACAGCTCCGTGCACCAGCACAGACAGCTCCGTGCACCACCACAGACAGCTCCTTGCACCGTCACAGACAGCTCCTTGCACCACCACAGACAGCTCCATGCACCAGCACAGACAGCTCCGTGCACCACCACAGACAGCTCCGTGCACCACCACAGACAGCTCCGTGCACCACCACAGACAGCTCCCTGCACCATCACAGACAGCTCCGTGCACCAGCACAGACAGCTCCGTGCATCACCACAGACAGCTCCTTGCACCGTCACAGACAGCTCCTTGCACCAGCACAGACAGCTCCCTGCACCAGCACAGACAGCTCCCTGCACCATCACAGACAGCTCCGTGCATCACCACAGACAGCTCCTTTCACCAGCACAGACAGCTCCGTGCACCAGCACAGACAGCTCCGTGCATCACCACAGACAGCCTCCTGCACCGTCACAGACAGCTCCTTGCACCAGCACAGACAGCTCCCTGCACCAGCACAGACAGCTCCCTGCACCATCACAGACAGCTCCGTGCATCACCACAGACAGCTCCTTGCACCAGCACAGACAGCTCCGTGCACCAGCACAGACAGCTCCGTGCACCAGCACAGACAGATCCTTGCACCGTCACAGACAGCTCCGTGCACCAGCACAGACAGCTCCGTGCACCAGCACAGACAGCTCCGTGCACCACCACAGACAGCTCCCTGCACCATCACAGACAGCTCCCTGCACCATCACAGACAGCTCCTTGCACCAGCACAGACAGCTCCGTGCACCAGCACAGACAGCTCCGTGCACCACCACAGACAGATCCTTGCACCGTCACAGACAGCTCCGTGCACCAGCACAGACAGCTCCGTGCACCAGCACAGACAGCTCCGTGCACCACCACAGACAGCTCCCTGCACCATCACAGACAGCTCCTTGCACCAGCACAGACAGCTCCGTACATCACCACAGACAGCTCCTTGCACCGTCACAGACAGCTCCTTGCACCAGCACAGACAGCTCCGTGCACCACCACAGACAGCTCCGTGCACCGTCACAGACAGCTCCGTGCACCAGCACAGACAGCTCCGTGCACCAGCACAGACAGCTCCGTGCACCACCACAGACAGCTCCCTGCACCATCACAGACAGCTCCTTGCACCAGCACAGACAGCTCCGTGCATCACCACAGACAGCTCCTTGCACCGTCACAGACAGCTCCTTGCACCAGCACAGACAGCTCCGTGCACCAGCACAGACAGCTCCGTGCATCACCACAGACAGCTCCTTGCACCGTCACAGACAGCTCCTTGCACCAGCACAGACAGCTCCGTGCACCAGCACAGACAGCTCCCTGCACCATCACAGACAGCTCCGTGCATCACCACAGACAGCTCCTTGCACCAGCACAGACAGCTCCGTGCACCACCACAGACAGCTCCCTGCACCATCACAGACAGCTCCGTGCATCACCACAGACAGCTCCTTGCACCAGCACAGACAGTTCCGTGCACCAGCACAGACAGCTCCGTGCACCAGCACAGACAGCTCCGTGTACCAGCACAGACAGCTCCGTGCACCGTCACAGACAGCTCCGTGCACCCGCAGAGACAGTTCCGTGCACCTGCATCGAATACCATCATCTTCCGCAAACCATTATGATGCACCATGATGAGTCTACTCCTCAACATCATGGTAGGGAGAGAGCCGAGGGCGCCTCATCCATATTAATACCATTTTTTAATTTATCTCTTCAAACAGGTGTAGTGTCTGATATGTGGAAGATGGCTAATGTAATTCCTATTTTTAAAGCAGGGGACAAGTCACTACCGTCAAACTACCGCCCAATAAGCCTGACCTCAATTGTAGGCAAATTACTAGAGTCAATTATAGCTGATATTATTAGAAGCCATCTAGATAACCATAATTTGATTAATGATACCCAGCATGGATTCACGAGGGGCCGTTCCTGCATATCTAATTTATTAACCTTCTTCAGTAAAGCTTTTGAGGCTGTTGATCACGATAAAGAATTCGATATTGTTTATTTAGACTTTAGTAAGGCTTTGATAGAGTACCGCACCAGAGACTGTTAAAGAAAGTGGCAGCTCATGGCATTGGGGGAAAAGTGCTGTCATGGATCGAGTCATGGCTCACCAATAGGAAGCAGAGAGTGTGCATAAATGGGTTAAATCCGAATGGGGACTTGTAACAAGTGGTGTTCCACAGGGATCAGTCTTAGGCCCATTGTTATTTATAATATATATCAATGACCTTGATGAGGGAATTACTAGTGATATGAGCAAATTCGCCGACGACACGAAGATAGGTAGGATAATTGATTCAAACATAGATGTCATAGAACTTCAGGAAGATTTAGACAAACTTAATTCGTGGTCAGAAAAGTGGCAGATGCAGTTCAATGTAGATAAATGCAAGGTTCTGAAGCTCGGGAGTGTCCATAACCCAAGCACTTATAAGTTAAATAACGTAGAACTTAGCCATACAGATTGCGAGAAGGACTTGGGGGTGATGGTAAGCAGCAACCTTAAACCAAGACAGCAATGCCTAAGCGTACGTAATAAGGCAAATAGATTACTGGGATTTATATCAAGAAGTGTTAGCAACAGAAGTCCAGAGGTTATATTACAGCTTTATACATCATTAGTAAGGCCTCACCTAGATTACGCAGCTCAGTTCTGGTCTCCATATTACAGAATGGACATAAATTCGTTAGAAAACATTCAGCGTAGAATGACTAAATTAATACATAGCATTAGAAATCTTCCTTACGAAGAAAGATTGAAGACCCTAAAATTACATTCACTTGTAAGACGTAGAATGAGGGGAGACATGATCGAGGTATATAAGTGGAAGATGGGTATTAATAAGGGGGATATAAATAAGGTCTTGAGGATATCTCTCCAAGAGAGAACCCGCAATAATGGATTCAAATTGGATAAGTTTAGATTTAGAAAGGATATAGGAAAATATTGGTTTGGAAATAGGGTAGTTGATGAGTGGAACAGTCTGCCTAGTAGGGTCATTGAAGCTAGGACCTTGGGTAGTTTCAAATTTAGGTTGGATAAATTCATGAGTGAGAGGGGTTGGATTTGAGTGGGACTCGCACTTGAGTTAATAGAATCTTCAAAGCTTATTTCTTGGGTAGAATTGAAAATTAGGTTTGGCAATTATTCTGTTAGTGGGATGGATTGTGAAGGACCTGCCTAGTATGGGCCAACAGGCCTGCTGCAGTGTTCCTCCTTTCTTATGTTCTTATGTTCTTATTCAGGCACACGCATGCGCTGGAGCACGTCAAGACCTGAGCAGCGAGGCGGAGCCAGGAGCTGAGACTCGCCTCTCGGCGTATATATATACACATTGAGGGATACACACCACTCGTAGTGTATACCATAAAAAATATACTCCTCACAGTGTGTATATCTTTTTCTGTTATATATTTTTTGGATATAAAATATTAATATATACCACCCTTCGAATTTTTTTTTCTACAACTACGAAAGTAAAAATGATCTCTACGCATTTTACGAAGCATTTGCAAATTGCACACGAACTGAAATTCAGACCGTGTCAAATTCAAACATATTCAAGTTTAAGCCAATATCAGATCATTATCGTAAGAGCCTCTGCGATTAAAATAATTTTTCTCCCCCAATTAGCGCAGCAACAAATTCCAGAAATCAAAACGTGAATATTAATTAGTCCAGTACAATACTTGACTTAAAAAACAGATCACCACATAGTAACGCGAGCGTTGCTTCCTGTATAATAACTAATTAACGTAACGTTATTAACTGTATCACAACTAATTAACGTAACGTTATTCACTGTATAATAACTAATTACCGTTACATTGTTCCCTGTATAATAATTAATGTAACATTGCTTACTGTACAATAATTAACGTAACGTTGCTCCCTGTATAATAATTAAGGGAGCGTTGCCTCCTGTATAATGGTTAATTTTGGTGGGGGGACATGGGCTGCAAAGCTACTCAAGGAGGACCTTGGGGGTGAGCATTGTACCAAGCATATCACCAGAGGCACACATCAGCCGAATAACTGCTGCGGCAAACGCGTATCACGCAAGTGTAAGATTAGTTTTCGCGACCCTAAGGAAGGAGGCATCCCTGACAATCTATAGTGTATACCGCTAATGGGATATGCAAGTATATAGTATATTTCTGACAATATACTATATACCTCCACATTTTCTCCAGTTAAGAAGCTGGAGAAAGTGCAAAGGTTTGCAACGAGACTAGTTCCAGAGTAAGTGGTGAGTGTTGAGAGGAGAGTTGAAGAGAACTAAATCTGATGATATTAGAGGAAAGAAGGACTAGCGGTATGATAACATAGAAAATACTGAGAAGAGTTGATAGAGTGGACAGGGGTAAAGTGTTCGAGAGGCGGGAAACAGGAACACAGGGGCACAGCTGGAAGTTGAAAGCGCAAATGAGTCACAGGGATGTTAAAAAGTATTTCTTCAGCCTTCGAGTGGTCAGGTATTGCAACGACTGGGACACGCGCGCGACACCCACACACACACACACACACACACACACACACACACACACACACACACACACACACACACACACACACACACACACACATTCATATATATTTATTTATTTAAGCGCAGACCCCAAGAAGTTAACTTTCTATGCTAGACAAAGACATAGCGAGACAGTGAACATCATTCATTGTGAATTTCTCAGGAGGAGCAGCAGATACAAGGCGAGGCTGAGTGTGGCTGTTACTTGTTACTTGTTACTTGTTATTTGTTACTTGTCTGCTGGTGGCGATGTGTACATGGCTCGCTACACTGAAATACACAATACACTTTAAGATACACTTTAAAATACAGGAAAACACTTTCTAATAAATGAGAACACTAAAATAAAAAAAAATGATGAGAACACTATAAAATATATAAGAATACTTTAAAATAGATGTGAATTCTTTAAAATAGATGTGAATTCTTTAAAATAGATGTGAATTCTTTAAAATAGATGTGAATACTTTAAAATAAATGTGAATACTTTAAAATAGATGTGAATACTTTAAAATAGATGTGAATACTTTAAAATAGATGTGAATACTTTAAAATAAATGAAAACATATTAGGTCATTTGATGAACATCTTGAGTTGTTTTGTGACTATCTCAAGTCGTTTAGCGAGCATCTTGGAGTCGTTTGATGAACGTCTCAGGTCGTACCAAGACGAACATCTCAGGTCGTACCAAGACGAACATCATAGGTCGTACCAAGACGAACATCATAGGTCGTACCAAGACGAACATCATAGGTCGTACCAAGGCGAACATCTCAGGTCGCACATAAACAAACATCTCAGGTCGTACCAAGACGAACATCATAGGTCGTACCAAGACGAACATCATAGGTCGTACCAAGGCGAACATCTCAGGTCGCACATAAACAAACATCTCATGTCGTACCAAGACGAACATCTCAGGTCGTACCAAGACGAACATCTCAGGTCGTACCAAGACGAACATCACAGGTCGTACCAAGACGAACATCACAGGTCGTACCAAGACGAACATCTCAGGTCGTACGAAGACGACCATCACATTCTCTTGCCAACTGCTCGCTCCTGAGCGAAGGTTCTCCAGGCAAAAACAATATTAATTAACACTTGTGGCACTTCTCTCCTGTCTTATATTATCGAGGTAAGTTCCTCTTGGTCTTAAAGACATTTCAAGACCAGAATTCTTTTTTTTTTATAAATATAACGTGTTTGAGAATAAGAAAACAGACTTTATATAGTATACTATGAAATAGTATGGGAGTGAGAGGCAAAAGACATGATATAAAGTGTTGCGAGAGAGAGTAAGACAATAGGTGGGTGTAAGAGAGAGACAGTAGATAAGATAGTGTGTATGAGAGAGCAAATCAATAGACATGGTGTGTGTGAGAGAGAGACAATAGACGTAATGTGCAGAGGAAGAGAGAGGAAAATGTTGAAGAAAAGAGAAATAAGTAGCTGCAACAAAGAGATAGAATGAACAGCACAAAGAGAAAGAATAGCTCTGAGAGAGAGAGAGAGAGAGAGAGAGAGAGAGAGAGAAGAAGGAGAAAGAGATCGATGGAAGGAGACAAACACAAACGTTTCTAGCATCCACAGTTGACATCAACTTCTCCCTACCTACAGTCCGGTTGCTGCAATGAGGTGCCACACTCATGTGACAATACCCAGGTGCCGGGTCGTCTCACAGATGGCCTGACAATGGCAGTGACAGCAGTGAAGCACCACTGCTGGAGTCCCACTCTAATGTTTCATTTGCCTTTGAAGTCCACCACCCTTGGCTTATTGACTCAGAGGAGAGCGTAACAATGTCAAGTATGAGTTACGCTGCATATTGCAATTACTGAGTTGAATGCAAGCGCTTGTGTTTGTGTTAATATGTGTGTGTGCATACAAAATTTGTATGTATGTTTAGGTTATATATTTTATATATGTTTGGATGGGTGTTTACGTAAGGTTTTATACACCTATTAGGAAAATTGTGAAGAACAGGAGGAGTTTGAAGTAATCAGTCCCTCAACCTTGAGTCGATGTAATCAGTCCATCAGTCTTGAAAAGATTGATGGACTGATTACATCGACTCAAGACTGAGGGACTGATACCTCAAACTACTACTACTCTTCACCATTCTCCTTTGTATGGACTGATGAAGCCACTGTGTGGCGAAATGATTCCTCATTAAAGATACCCAAGTGTTGCACATGTGTCTAATTTATCAACTTGTCGGTTCTCTGAACCATTTATCTACATACCTATTAGGAAGCCCCAAAGAGGTGCACTCAAGAGATTACCTGAATATTTTCCTTCCTTCAAGAATGTCGTTTATAACTTGAGAATGCCTTATCCGATCGGCTTCAAATTTTGTACGCTGGTGAACTACTGTACACTTAGGTGACTATAAAACTCAGTCGTTTCAATAGTAACTACCAGACTCGTTCGCCTAACTTTATTCTGGCTGCAGAACAATGCCCTCTAAATTCTGGCTATCAGACTCGGTCCTTTAAATTCTTGCGACCAGACTCGGTCCTCTAAATTCTGGTTACGAGACTCGGTCCTTCAAATTCTGGTTACGATACTCGGTCCTCTATATTCTGGCTACCAGACTGGGTCTTCTAAATTCTGGTTACGAGATACGATCCTCTATATTCTGGCTACCAGACTCGGTCCTCTAAATTCTGGCTATCAGACTCGGTCCTCAAAATTTTGTCTACCAGACTTGGTCCTCAAAATTTTGTCTACCAGACTCGGTCCTGTAAATTCTGGCTAAAAGACTCGGTCCTGTAAATTCTGGCTAACAGACTCGGTCCTCTAAATTCTGGCTATCAGACTCGGTCCTCAAAATTTTGTCTACCAGACTCGGTCCTCAAAATTTTGTCTACCAGACTCGGTCCTGTAAATTCTGGCTAAAAGACTCGGTCCTCTAAATTCTGGCTACAAGACTTTGTCCTCTAACATTTTACTAGTGCATGATTCATTTATCTAATAAATCCAGACTGCAAGGACTCAATAGTATTAACATAGCATCTATGCCTACAACAAACCTTAGGAAAATTTCTAGATAGCATCTCACTAGTTAAACACTCTGAAACACATGTAAATCACGCAGTGTCTGTTGAATTAAAAATCCCAAACTAGCAAAATTAGTGATCCAAGAGGAATTTAGTAGGGTTATTTGGGGAAGCAAGGGAATCAGAGTAAAAGGGGAAGTTTTGAATATAGCACTGTGAAGCTTGGAGCTAGATCTGACGTGAATCTTCCTTAAAGATAAACACAAAGTCGTAAAGATAAAAGTTATGTAAATTTTAAGCTACAGATATACTAGTTTCAGAATAAGTCTAGCATCAATATGTCTATCCTATATTAAATACACTTAGAAAATAATGCGTCACACGCACTGTGGAACACACTTGGAAAATCTTGCAGCGAGCGTAAACAAACTCCAGTGCAACTTTTCGGAATTGCTTTTCCTGTTATCAGTCAGCAAAAATAAATAAATACATGAGAAGTATTTTATCTTGGATTTCCATTTGTGATGGATTCTCCTCAACACTCATTTATTTTTTTTAGGTACACCAACAGAATCGAATTCATGACTGACAGCCTCACCATGTGCTTTAGCCCACAGAAGAATATTGTACATTACACGGCAGAAGGATGTACACTACACTGAACACCGACGTACATCCTCTCACCACAGGTTTTTAAATGCCTCTTTGTGTAAAGTGATCGGATTTCAAGGATAAACACCGGAAGTACTTTATACATTGAAAGTTAAGCGGATGGACATCCGCTTATCTCAGTGGAACCAGATAATTTAAGTGATGCATTACAAATACTTCTATTACTGCTACCTACTACTGCTAGTACCACTCCTGCTGATATTGCTGTTACTACATCTATAACTACTACTACCACTACTACTATAATAATAATTATTACTATTATTATTATTATTAGTACTACTAGTAGTAGTAGTAATAGGAGTAGCAGTAGCAGTATCATCATCATTATTAATAATACTGCATCCCATCTTAAACATTACTATTGATCTCACTAACAACAAACTTGCACAGCAGCTGAGCCACCCCTCAGGGTTTATCAGCCTTCTTTGTCTCCTCACTGGATGAGTTCTGAAACTTTTTCTTAAACCAATTAGACGATTTGCCAAGAGCTTACATTGAATTATACCTGTTTAAGAATTCAATTAACTCTTCTCAAAATTTTGAATTTGGATCATCTAGCGAGGGACAGCAGGAGGAGTTAAGAATGGCCCCGGTAACGCGATTAACTCCTTTGTTGCAGAAAGTCAACATTGAGCAGCGGATCGTTGCAGGATGGCACCGGTCGCTTTTCTCCCAAATTGAATACCATTGCTTTCATGGAGGGGAATATGTGGTTAATGCCAGTTAAGTATCTATATTTATGATAAATGTACATATCTCCATCTTTTGTGAGTAAGTTTCTCCCTCTCTTCATGTGTGTACCTAACTTTGAGAGTATATTATTATGTTTTACATGTATACAGTTATTTATGACTCAGTGTGAACATTTATGTATATCAGTTTTCATGACTATTTTTACGATTACATCTACTTTATTAAGTGTGTCTCAGTTTTCATCTGTAAGTCTTTCTGTTATGTCTTTATCTTTACGTACGTGTCTAAGTGTTTGTGTATTTGTATCTTTGTGTGTATTCCCTTACCAGCATGGAGTCCCAGGTGGCTGCTGGCTCAATTCCTTGCCCAGCAGTGCCACAGAGAGCCATATATCTTAGTGGGAGAACTGAAGCAGGATACTATTATAAGACTGTGTGTGTATGTATGTATGTATGTGTGTGTGTGTGTGTGTGTGTGTATGTATGTATGTGTGTGTGCGCGCACGCGCGGGCTTATGTGTATGTGTGTGTGTGTGCGCTCTATTTGTATTCACCTATTTGTGGTTGCATGGGTCGATTCCTAGCTCTTGGCCCCACCTCTTCGCTGGTCGCTAATAGGTCCACTTTCTCTGCTCCAATAATCTTGTCGTACCTCTTCTTAAAGCTATGTATAGCTCCTGCATCCACTTCATCACGTTCCAGGTTGTTCCACTCCAGACAATTCTAGTGTTGAAGAAATACTTCCTGACATCCTTGTGACTCATCCGAATATTCAATTTCCAGCTGTGGCCCCTTGTTCCTGTGTCCCATCTCTGAAACATTTTGTTCCTATCCACATTGTCAATTACTCTCAGCATTTTATACGTCGTTATCATGTCCCCCCTATCCCTCCTTTCCTCCAGTGTCGTCACGCTGTTTTCCCTTAACATGTCCTCGTAGGACCTGCCTCTTAGCGGTGTGACTAGTCTTTTTCACTTTCTCTAATTTCGTGATGTGCTTGACCAGGTGTTGGTCCCATACTGTTGCTGCATATCCTAATATGTGTCTGACGGTCACGATGTACAGTGTCGTGAGGGTGTGTGTGTGTGTGTATGAACGTCCATTAGTGCAGAGGGGGACGGAGAGCTAAGCCCAGTCCCCTGAGTATGGGGCTGGACAAGCCTTTCATGCTTTAATACAAACATGTACATCTTCCTGGAAACTCTGTGACCTGCTGAATCACTCTACCAGAGTATGTGACCTGCAGTGTCTGTCCTGCTGGATCACTGTACCAGAGTCTGTGACCTGCAGTGTCCGTCCTGCTGGATCACTGTATGAGACTCTGTGACCTGCAGTGTCTGTCTTGCTGGATCACTGTGCTATGCTCTATGCTACCAAGCTCTATGCTTTGCCTTCATCATCGTCAACAAATGGGTCATTGTTTACTCTCCATAGACACAGTGATCTCTTATGGATTTTCATTGTCATGAAAGTTAGAGATTTCTTCCTCACTAAGCACAGTGAGAACTTATCTGAATGCACCAACACTGGTACACCAGTGGCTGTTTACTGATTCTAAATGCTGCTACACCAGTGGTTGTTTACTGATACTAAATGCTGGTACACCAGTGGTTTACTGATAATGAACACTGGTACACCAGTGTCTGTTTACTGATACTAAATGATCGTACACCAGTGGTTGTTTACTGATACCCAACACTGGTACACCAGTGGTTGTTTACTGATACCCAAGACTTGTCTTCCACTGTGTTTTACCTAATAACAGAGAATGAGAGCATCATATCAGTTGTCTTATTTCCCACAACATCTATAACAGTCCCCGCAAAACACATTACATGGAATTACAAGAACCTCATCTTGTATCTTGAAATCCATGTGTGGTCTGGCATGGTGCCTAGCATGGTGTCTGGCATTGTGTCTAGCATGGTGCCTGGCATGGTGTCTGGCATGGTTCCTAGCATGGTGCCTATCATGGTGCCTAACATGGTGCCTGGCATGGTGCCTGGCATGGTGCCTGGCATGGTTCCTAGCATGGTACCTAGCATGGTTTCTGGCCTAGTGACTGGCATGGTTCCTAGCATGGTACCTAGCAAGGTGTCTAGCCTTGTGCCTGGCATGGTACGTAGCATGGGGTCTGGCCTAGTGCCTAGCATGGTGCTTGGCAGAAACAGAGAGATATTCCTGGTATTCCCATCTTTCCCTGTTTCTCTCCTCCATTTCTCTCTCCTTTCAGTTTCACCCCTCCCTCCTTCTCTCTCTCTCTCTCTCTCTCTCTCTCTCTCTCTCTCTCTCTCTCTCTCTCTCCCCCGCCTCAACTATCTAGATCGTAGTAAAAGATAAGTGTTAGGAATTTCTGTATGTCAATTTAGAATAAAATAAAAACCAGCCGATCCGTGAACTATTCCCATTGTTTTACAAAATAAATCTTTTAAAGTTAACTTTTTCTTTGATTTTAATTTTATTTCATTCTTTTTTTTTTTTGGTCCAGTTTATTTTATATCACTTGGCTTAACGTAAACCATTTTAATTCAACACCACTGCTCATGCTGCTTGTGCTGTTCCTGCTGCTTCTGCTGTTCCTGCTGCTTCTGCTGTTCCTGCTGCTTCTGCTGTTCCTGCTGCTTCTGCTGTTCATGCTGCTTCTGCTGTTCATGCTGCTTCTGCTGTTCATGCTGCTTCTGCTGTTCCTGCTGCTTCTGCTGTTCCTGCTGCTGTTTCTTCGTCTGCTACTGCTGCCGACGCTGCTTTAGCTTTGCCAGAGTCTATTATCTCAGCTCGTCAAGACAATAATGATCGGTGCCACTCTAATTAAATACTAATTAATTAGAGACTAGTTACCTGCCTTTTTTCTCTCCCAGACACACCTGCAGGTAGACTCCGGGTACACACACCTGTCTCCGGGTAAACACATCTGCACAGGTGGACTCCGGGTAGACACACCTGCGCAGGTAGACTCCGTGTACACACACCTGTCTCCGGGTAAACACATCTGCACAGGTGGACTCCGGGTAGACACACCTGCACAGGTAGACTCCGGGTACACACACCTGCTCAGTCGGTCGCGTCATTAGTGAAGGGTTTAGGATTTTTACTGCGCTCTGGATATAATGAATTCGGATATTTACACGTGTCGATGCTTATCTGAGATGAAGTAAGTCTACCAGTCCCAGGGTTAGCAAATATATTTACCCAGGAATACATTCTTAGGCTCATAATAATGTTACTAGTAGTAATAGTTTTACTATTACTACTACTACTGTTATTACTACTACTGCTATTACTACTACTGCTATTACTACTACTGCTATTACTACTACTGCTATTACTACTACTGCTATTACTACTACTGCTATTACTACTACTGCTATTATTACTACTACTACTATTATTACTACTACTACTACTATCACTACTACTACTATTATTGCTGTTTCTACTACTACTACTACTACTGTTTCTTTTATTACTACTACTATTATTACTTCTGCGACTCCTATTACTATTATCATTATTATTGTTGCTTCTACTACTGCTATTACTACTACGACTACTATTGCTACAACTAGTTTTTATTATTACTATGAATAATATTATAGTAACGCTATTAATAACAATGTTTATACAAATAATTATATCAATTGCTATAACAATGAAAACAATAAAATATTGTTCAACTGAATAAAAACATTAACAAAATAAATAAAAAACACGATGCCAAAATACCAACGCAAATCATTGCGATCATAAATGTGTCTTGCCGAATAGGTAAAATTGGTCAATTAGCAAGAACTCATTTAATTTTTTTTCATTTACGTTAATGTAAAAATTTATAATTTTGTACCAAAAGAACCTTAGAAAACTTACCTAACCTTATAATAACAAGCGCACTTTAATTTAGCATAATCCATCTAAAAATATTTTAGATAAGTATACAAAAATTTAATAATAAGCACAATGAAATAAATATTTTTTCGTTAGGTTCAAAATGATTTTTGAAAAATTATTGTATACACAAATTTTCGCTTGCCTTATTCGGCAAGAAAAGCGTTGCTATTTAAGCCAAAATAGCAGGTTTTACCTATTCGGGACGACACGGACACACAGACACACACACAATATATATATATATATATATATATATATATATATATATATATATATATATATATATATATATGATTCTCTCCTGATTAACAGAGACACTAACAGCCTTAACTTTCATCGACAAGAAGTGTGAGCACAAGAAGTGTGAGCACAACAGCAGCATAAAATCTAGATTACACACAAGTCGACAATAATGTCAGGTAATAATTCTCACTAAGAGTTAAAATTAGAAAGGACATTAGGGCCTTGTCTGCGTGTATAAAATGTTTATACATGGGTGTTGAACCGAGGCAGGAAGCATGACACTGCCTCTGACATGCTGCTGTGTGAGTCGCAAATATGTATCTCTTAGGCTTGGTTAATGGGAGTTTAAATTATTATTATTATAATCAAATAGAAGCGCTAAACCACAGGGGTTATAAAGCCTATCGACTACACGATGGTCATTGACGCAGTTTGTTACCTGGTCACCACCAATCAAGAATGTTTTAATTCCTTGAAGATGGGCTAAAGTAAGATCTCAGAGCACTGAGAGAATAATCCTCCGATGAATAGTTTGTATCCTATGTAACCATAGGAAAGGGAATGAAGAATATAATCCTAATCACTAAGGACGCTTCTGTCATCTAATGTATTTGAGAGGTATACCCACTTTCCTATCAGCCTCGTCTCCTGTAAATGAGAAGGCGCAGGATAACAGTTCTCAGCCTGTGAATGAGCTGAGGTAGGATAGTTATTCTCAGTCTCTGTGAGCTGAGGCAGTGCGAGGACTCAAGTAAGGTCGATTTTAATGATGACTAACGTCTCTTTTTTTATGAAAAAATATGAAATAAAAAATATGAAAATGGTTCTTCAAATACACATTTTCATTATCACTAAAAAAAAGGGAAAACATTAATTTAAATTCCAGTGAGAAACAGTAATAAAAATAGAGGTAAACACAGATGTAAAAACAACAAAGCTATATACAAAATGATTTTATTTCTTACAGGAAAGACAACAGCTCTTACCTTGTAAATTCAAGAGTTTACAAAAAATGGCGTAGGGCCAGCAGCTCTCAGCAGCCAGGTCTTGACCGAGATTAATTTCTTGAGTCTTCGTCATTCCTTCTGAGTCTTCTGTTATCATTAATCTCCATTATTCCTCGCCAGTTTCCCTGCTCCTTCTTCTGCGAGTCCTCATTTTAAGGTCTGCGTTGAGAAAGAGAGAGAGAGAGAGAGAGAGAGAGAGAGAGAGAGAGAAGAGAGAGAGAGAGAGAGAGACAGACAGACAGACCATCAGACACAGACAAAGACAGACATATACAGAGAGAGAAAGAGGCAGAACCAAAGAAGACAGACGAATTAGAACGTTTCAGTCTGTCGTGGATCATTGTCAAGTCACAAACGAGCAAGGTAAAAAAGTAAAGAGGTCCAGACGGCCAGAGGGAAGAAGATAGTATTAGTAGTACTAATAGTAGTAACGGTAGTAGTAGTAGTGGTACATGGGTGCAAAAACAAGAGAGGATCACTGCAAAAAGTCTACTGGCTCACGCTGGGCCACACTAGTGATCATGTAACGAAAATAAAGTACATTTCAAGGTTGTAAAAGCCTAGCTTGAGCCAATAGGCCTACTGCCTCAAGCTAGGAAAGAAAAAGAAATCAAGAAGAGGTAAAATCAAAAGAGAGGGGAAGACAAAGGAAATACAGAAGACAGGTCAAGAGGAAAGGAGAGGAGGCGGCAAAGGTCAGGTTGAGTCTCGAATGCTCTGAAGATTAGAGCATTTGACAATGTATTGAGAAAGGCAGGCAGCCACAGAAACAAAGCCAGAACTAAGATTCTTGTTAGGAAAGTTGTGTATAATTGAGCGTATTCGACAACACGGCGTCTGTGAAAACTGCAAGGGGATATAATTTTAGGAGAGGACCAGTTAATAGGATGACTGTGATCTCTGACATGGCATAAAAGAGTATTGTTAGTGTCGAGAAAGGCGAACACTGCTGTGCTCTTGAGTCTGATATATATTATATATATATATATATATTTTTTTTTTTTTTTTATTAACACATCGGCCGATTCCCCCCAAGGCAGGGTGGCCCGAAAAAGAAAAACTTTCATCATCATTCACTCCATCACTGTCTTGCCAGAAGGGTGCTTTACACTACAGTTATAAAACTGCAACATTAACACCCCTCCTTCAGAGTGCCGGCACTGTACTTCCCATCTCCAGAACTCAAGTCCGGCCTGCCGGTTTCCTGAATCCCTTCATAAATGTTACTTTGCTCACACTCCAACAGCACGTCAAGTATTAAAACCATATGCCTCCATTCACTCCTATCAAATACGCTCACACATGCTTGCTGGAAGTCCAAGCCCCTCGCACACAAAACTTCCTTTACCCCCCCTCCAACCTTTCCTAGGCCGACCCCTACCCCACCTTCCCTCCACTACAGATTTATACACTCTCGAAGTCACTCTGTCTCGTTCCATTCTCTCTACATGTCCAAACCACCTCAACAACCCTCCTCAGCTCTCTGGACAATCGTTTTGGTAATCCCGCACCTCCTCCTAATTTCCAAACTCGAATTCTCTGCATTATATTCACACCACACATTGACCTCAGACATGACATCTCCACTGCCTCCAGCCTTCTCCTCGTTGCAACATTCATCACCCATGCTTCACACCCATATAAGAGCATTGGTATAACTATACTCTCATACATTCCCTCTTTACTTCCATGGACAAGGTTCTTTGTCTCCACAGACTCCGAAGTGCTCCACTCACCCTTTTCCCCTCATCAATTCTATGATTCACCTCATCCTTCATAGACCCATCCGCCGACATGTCCACTCCCAAATATCTGAATACATTCACCTCCTCCATACTCTCTCCCTCCAATCTGATATCCAATCTTTCGTCACCTATTCTTTTTGTTATCCTCATCACCTTACTCTTTCCTATATTCACTTTCAATTTTCTTCTTTTACACACCCTACCAAATTCATCCACCAACCTCTGCAACTTCTCTTCAGAATCTCCCAAAAGCACAGTGTCATCAGCAAAAGCAACTGTGACAACTCCCACTTTGTATTTGCTTCTTTATCTTTTAGCCCAACACCTCTTGCCAAGACCCTCGCATTCACTTCTCTTACAACCCCATCTATAAATATATTGAACAACCACGGTGACATCACACATCCTTGTCTAAGGCCCACTTTTACTGGGAAATAGTCCCCTTCCCTCCTACACACTCTAACCTGAGCCTCACTATCCTCATAAAAGTCTTCACTGCTTTCAGTAACCTTCCTCCTATTCCATACACCTGCAACATCTGCCACATTGCCCCCTATCTACCCTATCATACGCCTTTTCCAAATCCATAAATGCCACAAAAACATCTTTACCCTTATCCAAATACTGTTCACCTATATGTTTCACTGTAAACACTTGGTCTACACACCCCTACCTTTCCTAAAGCCCCTTGTTCATCTGCTATCCTGCTTTCTGTTTTACTCTTAATTCTTTCAATAATAACTCTACCATACACTTTACCAGGTACACTCAACAGACTTATTCCCTATAATTTTTGCACTCTCTTTTGTCCCCTTTGCCTTTATACAAAGGAACAATACACGCTCTCTGCCAATCCCTAGGTACCTTACCCTCTTCCATACATTTATTAAATAATAGCACCAACCACTCCAAAATTATATCCCCACCTGCTTTTAACATTTCTATCTTTATCCCATCAATCCCAGCTGCCTTACCCCCTTTCATTCTACCCACTGCCTCACGAACTTCCCCTACACCCACAACTGGCTCTTCCACACTCCTACAAGATGTTATTCCTCCTTGCCCTACACACGAAATCACAGTTTCCCCTGTCTTCATCAACATTTAACAAATCCTCAAAATATTCTCTCCATCTTCCGATACCTCTAACTCTCCATTTAATAACTCTCCTCTCCTATTTTTAACTGTCAAATCCATTTGTTCTCTAGGCTTCCTCAACTTATTAATCTCATTCCAAAACTTTTCTTATTTTCAACAAAATTTGCTGATAACATCTCACCCACTCTCTCATCTGCTCTCTTTTACATTGCTTCACCACTCTTTAACCTCTCTTTTTCCCCCATATACTCTTCCCTCCTTGCATCACTTCTACTTTGTAAAAACCTCTCATATGCTAACTTTTTCTCCCTTACTACTCTCTTTACATCATCATTCCACCAATCGCTCCTCTTCCCTCCCGCACCCACTCGCCTGTAACCACAAACTTCTGCTGAACACTCTAACACTACATTTTTAAATCTACCCCATACATTTTCGACCCCATTGCCTACACTCTCACTAGCCCATCTATCCTCCAATAGTTGTTTATATCTTACCCTAACTGCCTCCTCTTTAGTTTATAAACCTTCACCTCTCTTTTACTTACTGATTCTATTTTCCTTGTATCCCATCTACCTTTTACTCCCACTGTAGCTATAACTAAAAAGTGATCTGATATATCTGTGGCCCCTCTATAAACATGTACATCCTGAAGTCTACTCAACAGTCTTTTATCTACCAATACATAGTCCAACAAACTACTGTCATTACGCCCTACATCATATCTTGTATACTTATTTATCCTCTTTTCTTAAAATATGTATTACCTATAACTAAACCCTTTCTATACAAAGTTCAATCAAAGGGCTCCCATTATCATTTACACCTGGCACCCAAACTTACCTACTACACTATATATATATATATATATATATATATATATATATATATATATATATATATATATATATATATATATATATATATATATAGAGAGAGAGAGAGACCAGTTTTACCAAAGCATTGGAGAGAACAAGAGGAGCAGGAAATGGAGTAAACACGGAGAATGACAGGAGAAGAATGAACGAGATACAGAACAAAATATGTACATAGTGTTCTCGCATAACGGGAGACAACCCACATTTCTCCTTTACCATTGATAACACATATATGAAACTTTGACACAAATTTCTTAATAACGATATCGTTACCAACTCGTATTTGCCTATGTATAATAACGTCATTTTAATCATTATTAGCTGAGGAAGAAAACCCAATTCTTCGTAAAAGTATGTAAAATGCCGTAAAGCCGTAATGCCTGTGACTTACCTGTGGCCGCAAACCATAGCTCGTCCGGGGATCAGTAATCATCATCGAATGCATGTTCAAGCAAGCTGTTGCTGTTAGCGGCCATCTAGTACAATTCAAAAAGTCATTGCTGGTAGGAATATCGCGAGGGCAATACTGAGTCTCTTCCTCAGCGAGATAAAATATTACCTTAATCAACAGTGAGAGTAATATTACTCTGAGACTCGAAAAATATTTTTTTTTTTTTTGCCAGTGAGAGTAATAACTATTTCAGAGACTGCTGTGTTTACCTCAGTGAGAAATATTCCCCCTCACAGACTACGGAATTATATTCATATAGAAACATTTTCCTTCGTATTATAATACAATGATCTGAGTGAAAATAACTATTTCCTTCAAAAACTGCTGAAATAACTTCTTGTGTCAGAAATATCTTCTTCAGCGTGAGAAATATCTTTTATCAGCGTGAGAAATATTTCTCTCAGAGAAAGACTGTTTCTTCTCTCCTTTCTTTCACTCCAGAATATCTTCACTATTTACTTCTCATTCTCCGACCCTCCTTCCTTTGACTGCCCTGACAAGTGGCACTCTAGGACAGTGACGGCCACTGCTGCAGCCAAGGGAAGTGACACTGAGGCACTGAGGCACTCACCAGTTAGTCGCCAATAAACGAGAAGACTGTGTAGAATTTAAACGTTCATAGCATAGCGGATGTTTGTTTGTGTGTGTATGTGTGCGTGCGTGCGTGCGTGCGTGCGTGCGTGCGTGCGTGCGTGTGTGTCCTCACCTATATCCGGTTGCAGGTGTCAAGTCTCAGCTCCTGGCCCCGCCTCCTCGCTGGCCGCTACTAGATTCACTCTTTCCTGTCTTTGAGAGCCTTATTGCACCTCTTCCTAAAGCTATATATGGATGGTGCCTCTTAATTCTCTAGGTCGTTCGACTTGCTGACTGTTCTAGGGATGAAGAAATACTTTCTCACTTCTCTATGTCTCATCGGAGTTTTCAACTTCCATCCTATTTCCCATCTCTCAATCTCTTTCTGTTCCTCTCAATTCTTTGCACATTGTTATCATATCACCCCTAACCCTTCTGTCCTCCAGTGATATCAGGCTGAGTTCCCATAACATCTTCTCAGAGGAAATAATTCGTAGCTCGGGGATTAGTCTCGTGGCAAAACTTCGGAACTTTCATTACTTTCTTGACATGCTTGAAGATATGTGGGTTCCATACTGGTGCTGCATACTCCACTATAGTTCTGACGTCTACGGTGTAATGTCGTAAATGACTTCTTACCAGACAAGTATTTTCTGCAACTTTAATAATAATAATATTTTGTGTGTGTGTGTGTGTGTGTGTGTGTGAATGCAGAGACATAAATGGAGTTGAGGAAGCAGAGAATTTCAAGTTGAGACAAATTGAAGTGGGAGTCAAGGAGAACACAAACATCAAGGGAGACTGTATGAAGAAGCTACACTACGTGTCTCCTCCAAGAGACAGATGATTTAGGGAAGTGTGGAATACAATGCTGAAGAGAGAGAGAGAGAGAGAGAGAGAGAGAGAGAGAGAGAGAGAGAGAGAGAGAGAAAGAGAGAGTAGTTTCTTCCAGTTACAGTAGCTGGGCATTGCTCTTTGTCTCCATATTATCAATTGTTGCATTTTAATAATTTTTTTTGATGTGATAAACAGCAGTCGACTAACATCTAAGTGTAACTAGTTACTACATGGTGAACAGAGGCAATACGTCTCGTCTTGCTTGGGAATCGAATGAGCTTTGAGAAGAATGCGAACTCGCATATAGAGATTCGAATCAAACCCAGATGCCACGAAAGGAATCCTCTTCACAAGAGGATTCCTTTCACAAGAGGAATTCCTTTAAAGTGAATATATTGTTAGAGCCAAACTCTCTCAGTATAAACACTAAGAGGCAAATATATCTCACTGTATATACATTAAAAGTTCTTTAGTTATTAAAGTGTTTTTGTCTGGCCGTCAGTAGGTTACGTGAAGCCTTAATGACCCTCGTTTAGTCGACAGGTTTTAAACCCCATTAACCAACCACAACGAAATGGTGAGGTGTGGACGGTGAAGGGAGGACAGCCATCATGAGAGACGGTATTGTTTACCTCGTGTGTTACTGCTGACTCGGAGGATCATAATCTTGTTGACATTGTCACGGGAAAGAAAAATGCGCAGATGGGGACGACAGCTGACGCTGTCTCCCATCACAAACAAGATTTATTCACTATTGTTGTCCAAGGTTAAAAAACAGTCGAGTCTAAAGAGAGAGAGAGAGAGAGAGAGAGAGAGAGAGAGAGAGAGAGAGAGAGAGAGAGAGAGCCGGGTGGAGGGAGAGATGAAATGGTTAGTAGACTAAGCGTGAAACTTGATAACTCAAAAAGACGGAAAATTCTTAAGATATTTTTTTCTGGATCGCATCTCGTTTTCCACCTCTCTCTCTCTTCTCTCTCTCTCTCTCTCTCTCTCTCTCTCTCTCTCTCTCTCAACATTGATTACCTGTTTCATCTAGTTTCATTGTTTCTCCCATACCATTCATCTCCACTGCATGTCTCAGTATTACACATTCCACCATTGTGCTAAAACAACAGACCTTTTCCCCCTCTTTTACAATCTCAACAGTTGCATGGGTCTCTCATCCAGTGTGTACATGCCCAGTTAGCCAGTCAACCATCCAGACAGTCAGCTATTCGGTCAGCCAGAGAGCAGAATGCTGGGGAACAAAGTGGCTCTGTACCCTGGGTCTTACTTTTACGAGGGCCGGGTCGTCATACAGTTAGTGTAATGGTGTAGTGTCAGGGAGCCGTGGCAAGCTGCAACTATTGTATGTAAATGACTCTCCCTCGTATTTCCCGCTAGTTGTTTTGTTGTAAATTTATATTCATTGGATTTTTATATTATAATTATTATTATTATTATTATTACTATGATAAAAATAATAATAATTATTATTACTATGATAATAATTAATAATAATAATAATTTATCATTATTCATGAAATAAACACCATCGGTCAGTACTAGGGCAGTTTCCAGCTGGAGTGACCCGGCACACATGCTGTTCAGCACACACCGACCTTCTAATCTGACACGGTTAGGTTCCCACTTCATGTCTCCTCGTCACCTGCTCTCAAGGCTCTATACACGTACCTACATTTAACGTGTTCTCGTTATAGGCTTGGAAAAAAAAACTTGGTCTCCAGGATAAAAGAGCCTCAACACAAGTTTCCAGCCTCTTACTCTACTTTACTGACTGTATTGCACTGGTCAGCATGTTGCAGTGCCTCCACCTGTATCACGTAAATTATTGGGAAGCTACGTGTTTAACCACACAGCCTCCACCATCACGAAAAAAAAAATTATGGTCTGGAAAGTCTTACTGATATATGACTTAACGAGAGAAGAATAAGAGATGACGGAAACCACGACCCTAGTCTTGGGAGATTTGCCAATGGTAGCCTTGATATAGGTAAGGATTCTTGATTTAAAAACTGGAGCTACCCTCTCTTTTCTTTGGATCCAACGTGATTACTTCCCTATGATGCTAATAATTTTAGGTTTATATATATATATATATATGTGTGTGTGTGTGTGTGTGTACATAATGTCTTTGAAAATAATGTTTCGAAATTTTAATTCGAGTTAGCCCAAAAAGTAAGTGAAATGTGGAATGTTGTTACCGTAGAGTTGATGTCGAAGTAAGAAGCTTCTCCTAAAGTGGGTTCTGCAGTCTCTTTTGAGTTAAGCTTTCACACACACACACACACACACACACACAACGCTGCAGTAGACACAGGCTACAATATATGGGTGATAATCTGTACTGAGGGGGAGAGAGACTTGAAGCTGAAATAGTCATTTGGTGGTGATGCAGACTCGACATCGACAGGCACATCCGTGTTATCCCTGCCAGATGGTCTTCAGAGATGAACTCTCTCAGGTAGGAAGGCAACAGTGCCCAGAAACGATGCATTCAGCTTAATTTTGTTGGAGAGATTGGAATTTCTTAAAAATACTTGGAAAAAAATAAAAAAAAGGTAAAATTTGTGAACAAACACATTTTATCAAATCAAGTTAGGATCGAATTGTGTATATTGATGGGCCAAACCCGCGTGTGTCCTTTACTGCAATTAATGTTTGAGGCTCGATCCTCCGTCTAATATTCAAGGACATAAAACCGCGGATTGAACTTTATCATGTGTGAAGAAGAAAAAGTTTATTCGTAACACACACATACACACACACACACACACACACACACACACACACACACACACACACACACACACACACACACACACACACACACAGACGCAAGAAGAATTTTAAAAAGTATTTTAAAATAAAAGTTGTATTTAAAAATCTCGATACAGTAAAAAAAAAATTGGATTAAAATTTTCCCAAATAATACTGACGGGTTTGTCTACAAGATTCCCTGTAAAAAAATATGATAAAGTTTATTACGGTCAAACTGTGAAAATTGTTGAACTAAGATTACAACAGCATAAATATAGCATTAGTGATGGACAAGAGTCTGAAGCTCTGTTTATTCATTTGAGAGATTTTAACCACCCAATTGATTTTGAAAAGGCCTAGAATGTTGCATCAAGCAGGTCCATGGTTGAGAGAAAAATAATAGAATTAAGTTTCATGAAAGAAGTAGTTTTGAAATTAATATGTATATTGCTTTAGGATCATACAAATTATATTCATTTATAATAAAATTTTGGAAGACTTTAAGATATATTCGACAAGTTAAAAACTTTAAGCTTGGGTAGAATATAAGGGTCAGGTGTTGTATGTTGACCGCGAGGTGTAATCTCCTCCTAATATGCCTTCTGCTGATCTTTTATTTTTACAGTGGGAAATTAAGAAAGCGCTTGGAAGTTCACTATTTTTTCACAGTGGTTGTTCTTCACACACACACACACACACACACACACACACAGTGTTTTTATACTCAATAACAACAGTATTTGGTTGTCCTGTGAGTTAGATCGTCATGTGATTTTCCCTCACCATAAGGCGGGCCAAAACGACGTGGGTTAGAGTCCTTGGCTAGTCGCAGTGTTGTTATTGAATATATATATATATATATATATATATATATATATATATATATATATATATATATATATATATATATATATATTATATATATATATATACATATATATATGTCGTGCCGATTAGTAAAACTTGCGATTTTGGCTTAAATAGCAACGCTCACCTTGCCATATAAGACAAGTGAAAATTTGTGTATGCAATAATTTCGCCAAAATCATTCTGAACATAACGAAAAAATATATTTAATTGTGCTTGTTTATTATTAAATTAATGTTAACGTATCTAAATATATTTAGTTGGGTTAGGCTAAATTAAATTGCGCTTGTTGTAATAAGGTTAGGTGATTTTCAAAGTTTCTCTGGTACAAAATTATAATTCTTACATAACATAAATGAAAAAATATATCTTTAAACGTAAAGAGAAATTTTTAGAAAGACTTAATTTTAGATGGTTCTTGCTAATTGACCAGTTTTACCTAATCGGCACGACTATTAATCTATGTATATTATTATATATATATATATATATATATATATATATATATATATATATATATATATATATATATATATATATATACCCCAGCAAAGCTCTTGAGGAAAGGAATTAGAGCTATCCTTCCCTTCCTAGGATTAACTCTGCCTCCTATTCTCCAGGCCCTTCGATATAATAATAATAATAATAATAATAATAATAATAATAATAATAATAATAATATGTCTAGGGGAGTGAAAATATAAGGCCTTGGGCCAATGCCCTTTTTATTCGAAGAGGCAACCGGCTGCCGGTCCAATAGCCTCGGCTTTAACTTAATACCAACCTCAGGCTGTGTCGCCTCACTCTCTCTGCCTTCTGTAAATAATGCTGTAAAATAAAACATAAAAACCCACTTAGATAAGATAATGTTTTAATAAAGTTAGTACTGACATTACCCGAGTCAGAATGACAGGAAGTTATGACGTGAGTAATACAGGTAAATATGATTTATATATTTGAATATTAGGTTAGGTCAGTGTGAGTTATAGATGCAGACAGTAGTAGGCTTGAAAAATGACTGTCAGCTATAGTTGAGTACAATGCCATTTACGAGAGTTTGTTGTTTCATTAAGGTGGTCTCCGCTTGTAGGTTATGGAGTTAGAATCCGTTTGAAACAAACAAGGAATTGATGCATTTCTAGTTAAGAAATACATGTTTGTTTGTTTTAATTCGAGAGAAGTTATAGTATTGATTATGAATATAGTAACTTTACTCCCTTTTGACAGTAATGTGAATCAGTTTAAAAATATTAAAGCCGTACAGGTCACTAGGCTCGTTATTATGGCGCAATTCTACGATGTTAGAATATTAATGGCGTACACTATGACTAGTTAAGTGTCCATTGTCCTGTTTCTGCATCAGATTATTTGAGATGAAGGGACTGAACAGCTTTTATCAAGGTTGAGGGACTGATTACCCCATCTTTCACTGTCTACAGTACGCAGTTTTTGTATTGAACTGAAAAAGGCACTTGTTGCCGAAAATCTTAAACAATAAAGATACCCAGGTGTTGTACATGTTGTATACATTAATTCTACGGTCGCCACGTTTCACACACTCTCATACTACTCCGTTCCTTCTGAATAGAGGAGCAGCACACTACTGATGGATCCAATTTTACTAAATAGAAAGAAAATGTCACCCAACAAATATTTACATTTGATCACTGTATTCACGAAATAAAAACAGCGCTCGTGTATATACAATAAAAATCAAGCTTTTCAATTGTGTCCTCAACGTTTGCTTCTGTGGTGGATTCTAGTGGCAGCCCACAAGTAGGTTCTATTAGAATTCGAAAACCAGTCTTCCTTTTCACAAGTCTATATAACATAGCTATAACAAGAACTACCCAATGTATTTAATTTTTATATTTTGCTCATGGCTCCTCCCTGCATCATTTTACGGCCGACCATCACACATTCTTTCAGAAAGCTCTCCTGGCCATAATGGTTTTGGATTATCCATGCACAATACGTATGGGCTATGTATTATGTATGCCTCTTCCATATCTTTGGGACCTCGATCATGCCTCCACAATACGGACGGGCCATGGACCATTCCTGAACCATGCCTTTGGGCCAGGGCACCATATCTTCACCACAGTATTGCTGTACGTAAATTTTTAGCAAAGTTCAAATATGTTCTTAAGTTAGTTTAAGGACAAAAAAAATATTCTTGCCATTTTAATTCACGTGACTATGTCTATCAATCAATACGAATTATTGTAGAAAGCGAAGCTGATTCTTACGACGCCTGGTGGCAATAAGAGCAACCTCATAAGAACGAAAGAGGGGTTTAAACCCCTCTTTCGTTTTTATGAGGCAGCTCTTATTGCCACCAATTCGAATTATTATTGGTATTATTATTATTAGTAGTAGTAGTATTTGTGGTAGTAGTATTAATAGTAGTAGTAGGAATATGAGAAGCGGTAAACTCGTGTGGGTCATTCAGTGAATGAATTAATAACAGCTCGATACTCCGTTCGTTAGTGAATTGACAGAAACTCTACTCTGGTATCCGCCCTTCTTATTCTTTAAGACGAAAATGATATATAAAGCCTCGTCTTGTCTGGCCATCCTGGTTATTAATAAATATAATAATAATTTTTAGTATATTATAGTCAAAGACAACCAATTATTATTAATTATCTGCAAATGTTGACTACATATATTTAAATTATCCAACAAATGATGCGTGACTCATAAATCCCCTTGATCATGCATGTTGCACCAGCACAGTCTGCTTTTATTGCACGATCTTCCTCGGTTGCAAATAATTCACTCTTCTCTCTAATATATATATATATATATATATATATATATACATATATATATATATATATATCATGATCACGTCGAATTCAGATTGCTTGAATTGTAATTAAGAATTGACATGAATTCTTTAATGATATTATTATCTTATATGATATTTTTTATGATTTAACCGTATTTCTTTCTCCTATCTATCTGTCTGTTTGTCACTCTCTCTCTGTCTGTTTATCTCTCTCTCTCTCCCTCTCTCTCTCGCGTCATTCTTCAGTCATAATAAAATTTGAATCGTCATCTTCACTCATAATAAATAAGAATCTTGATCCTTCGCTCATAATAAAGAGAACTACACATAACATTAGGTGTGTTTTTAATCGGCAGGAAACAGGACAAGCTTTCCTAACACGGGTCTTAGTCAAATGATAACTAGAACAGTGTGAAGAGACACTATCTTGTTTACTGAGGAAGAAAAAACTACATAACATAGTTAAGAGTCCACTGGCGCACCCACGCCAGAGTTGACACTCGCAAAGTATCGCAGCTCTGCACACCTCCGAGATATTCTAACTTGCCAGACACTAATTTAACCGTCGTCTTGAGACCTTCCATGAATACTTCCGCTTCATTTAGCCACTGGT
>WNWK01007402.1:72500-94572 GCA_009830355.1 Cherax destructor | reverse complement strand
CCATACTGTCACTTCTACTAGTGGTCTACATGTCACCTCCTGACAGTATATAAGACTCCATACTATCACTTCTACTAGTGGTCTACATGTCACCTCCTGACAGTATATGTCAGAGGTCGGACTACTCTTACCTTCTTTATCCAAGGTAGAGAATTAACCACTTCTTTCCTTGTCGTTGATAAGATTAGTTTCCTTGGTGACCTTCTAATCGGGTTTGCTGCCATGAGAGATTTCCGAATTGTGCTTGATCCTTACCGATGGCAGGCAGAAATCGATGACCTAGTTGTACTATTTTGGGGTTATCAACTGGGATCCGAGGTCTGCCATACAGCTGCAGAGTTTACAGACCGGATTAAGTACTTGCAAGCCGATATGTTACCTAGTAGCGTTGCCAAGCGGCCAGGCACTGGAAATTCTGTCACTCAAGTCTGTATCCCACCGCTGCCACCACTTGTCGCGTGGGTCTTGGGAGAGATATATAGGAGGTCAAAGATACTCCTTGTTGGATGGTTACGGTATATTTACAGTAAGTGAAGGAGAGTCCAGCCACCGTCTGTCTCGCCTGTAGGTCTAACGTTAGTGAGGGAGAGTGCCTATGAGAGGCTGTGCACATGCGCTGAGCCTCTGACGTCAGCGGGTACCGTGACGTCACACGCAAAGGGACCAGCTGTATAAAAGGAAAGATACACTACACAAGTGTATATATGATACTGACACGACAGCTCGGCCATGTTATCGTATGACGTCTCGGCATACTATACAACTCTATAGGCTGAACAGACAGGTGGTACTGGATGAATCTATACAATAGCAAACACATTATAACTTTGAACTGATCAAGATTAATCTTACTCTCGCACTTCTTGAGTTAATGGTACATAAGAGAAATTTAATGGATCTAGATATAATGGATTATATATAAAACAATTGCAAATTTGATCGATCAATCTATATGTATTCATGTACTCTTCGGCTTCTGAGGAAGAATAAATATATTTACAAGGAAGAAGTTTTAACAGAAAAAGAGAGACTCGGCTAGCACGGTCAACTGTTAAAGCTCAGAACTCGCAGGGAACATGAACACACAAAAAAAAAATTCTAGATAATGAACACTTAGTAACAAAACACACAGTCGACAATTTCTCTTAACTCAATCATCTAATTGTACAGTCTATTCTCCTGACAGTATATAAGACTCCATAGTGTCACTTCTACTAGTGGTCTACATGTCACCTCCTGACAGTATATAAGACTCCATAGTGTCACTTCTACTAGTGGTCTACATGTCACCTCCTGACAGTATATAAGACTCCATAGTGTCACTTCTACTAGTGGTCTACATGTCACCTCCTGACAGTATATAAGACTCCATACTGTCACTTCTACTAGTGGTCTACATGTCACCTCCTGACAGTATATAAGACTCCATACTGTCACTTCTACTAGTGGTCTACATGTCACCTCCTGACAGTATATAAGACTCCATACTGTCACTTCTACTAGTGGTCTACATGTCACCTCCTGACAGTATATAAGACTCCATACTGTCACTTCTACTAGTGGTCTACATGTCACCTCCTGACAGTATATAAGACTCCATACTGTCACTTCTACTAGTGGTCTACATGTCACCTCCTGACAGTATATAAGACTCCATACTGCCACTTCTACTAGTGGTCTACATGTCACCTCCTGACAGTATATAAGACTCCATACTGCTACTTCTACTAGTGGTCTACATGTCACCTCCTGACAGTATATAAGACTCCATACTGTCACTTCTACTAGTGGTCTACATGTCACCTCCTGACAGTATATAAGACTCCATACTGTCACTTCTACTAGTGGTCTACATGTCACCTCCTGACAGCATATAAGACTCCATACTGTCACTTCTACTAGTGGCCTACATCTCACCTCCTGGCAGTATATAAGACTCCATACTATCACTTCTACTAGTGGTCTACATGTCACCTCCTGACAGTATATAAGACTCCATACTATCACTTCTACTAGTGGCCTACATGTCACCTCCTGACAGTATATAAGACTCCATACTGTCACTTCAAACTCACATTGCTTCAGACTACGGAACAAATACTCTTCTCCAGGCTGAGGGACTGACCACCTCAAAACTACGTCTTCAAGGGTGATGGACTGATGACATCATCTTCACATCTCTTCTACCAACTTTTCTGTACTCGACTGAAGAAGCCTACTGTGTGGGCGAAACATTTCGAAATAAAGATACGTAACTGTTGCATATGTGTCTTATCTATCAAGGCTTATTGGTCTATAGTTGGAAGCTAAGGACTTGTCTCCTGTTTTGTAAATAGGTATTACATTTGCCATTTTCCACTTGTCTGGCACTATGCCAGTTTATAGTGATATGTTGTTAAAAGGTTTCATGTTCCTTTTACATTCCTTTAAAACCCTTGTAAACAGTTCATCAGGGCCTGGGGATTTGTTAGGTTTTAATTTCTCTATTTGTCGGAGGACCATGTCACTAGTTACCCCAATTGTGCATAGTTTATCGTCCTGTTCTACATAATTTATTATTTCTGGAATTTTGCTAGTATCTTCCTGAGTAAAAACTGAGAGGAAGTAAGCGTTGAAAATTTCACACATTTCCTGATCACTCAGTGATCTGACCTGAGTTACTTTTAAGTGGGCCTATCTTGTCCTTAATCTTACTTCTGTATGAACCCCTGTGGTTTAGCGCTTCTATTTGATTATAATAATAATAATAATAATAATAATAATAATAATAATAATAATAATTACTTCTGTATGTATTAAAGTTGGTAGAATTATCGACAATATGTTAGGTAAAAGGACACAAGTGCAACAGTATAAGTGTTGTACTGTGTACAACACCGGAATTCCACCAGTCACCTCATGAAATTCAACGACGCCCGACTTATGATCAAAGAACCTAATTTCCGCAGACGTAAATGCCTTGAATCATCATTAATCGCTGTTTATAACACAATCAAGCAAAATAAAGACAACTTCATCATCTCTGAAGTATTATAAAAAATCCTCCTCAAAACAATAAACCCTGCCAACACATAGTTACTGCTGCTATATTACACAAGAACATAACAGAGGAGCAACACTGAAACACACCTTCTCAGATCCAATCACTAACAGAAATATTTGTCTAACCTATTTTTATGCTACCCAAGTAATTGTTTTTATAACCTATTACTCATGTGCAAGTTGATTGTTCTTCCACATGTATTACTACTACTACTACAAATAATATTACTACTACTGCCACTAGTATTACACCTCACTCTGAGCACATATATACCCTGTGTGTCCATGTATTGTTTGTAACGGCTTGACAAAGCTCCTGGAGAGCGAAACGTTGCTACAATAAAATGTCTCATTAGTTGCATGTGTGTACTTTTACTTAACTTTTGTATACCTGAAAGAACCCTTTTGGGTTAGTCTTCGAATCCCTTGCGACTTTAGCCTCATAATCCCTTTTTGCTATTCCCTTTTTTATTTCTCTATTTAATTGAATATATTGATTTCTTAACTGCCCATCCTCTCTTTTGAAATGCCCATATATGCCTCTCTTTTGACCAATGAGATGTTTTAATCTATTGTTTATCCATTTGGGATAATTTTTGTTAGATCTAATTTCCCGATTTGGAACATAAGTTGTCTGAGGAGCCAGAACTATGCTCTGAAAAATGTCATAGTGGCAACCAACACCACCTACCTGACCCATACTCAGGTCATTCCAATTCAGCCCACCCAGGTAATTTCTCAGTCCCATGAAATCGGCCAAGCGGAAGTCTGGGACAGAGACTTGATTACAGTTAGTATTTGGATAATTCCATGATATATTGAAACAAAGTGATTTGTGATCCCTTTCCCCAAGCTCATCATTAACCTCAAGATTATTAATTAGTGATATCTAGACACCTTATGAATTTCGTCCCATAGCAGCCTACAGCACTCCCTATCAAGGTTTGGGGGTCTATAAATCACACCCAAAATTATTTTTTCACGTCCCTCGAGAAACTGTAGCCAAACAGATTCTGTATCCGATCTTGTCTAACACAACAATTTAAATTTTCTCTGACATACATCGCCACTCCACCACCCTTCCTGTTGATCCTATCAGCGTGGAATAGGTTCTAGCCCTGTATGTTGCATTCAGAAGGCATTTCTCTATCTTTCAGGTTGAACCAGGTCTCCATTATAGCAATAATATCTATATTGCCTGCATTTGCAAGTAATCTTAGCTCATCTATCTTATTTCTTGCACTCCTACTATTAGTATAGTAAACCTTAAGGTTAAGGGAGCTAGTCACTCTCTGCCCTCTACTCTCTCTCTTTGTTGATCAGTTGCTTTGCCTCTACTAGCAACTTTATTTTGAATATTGTCTTGTAAACATATCCCTGAGGTATCCTGGTATTATCTGCTGTTATCAACCCTAGTACTGGAGCCTGATTGTTTCCCACACACACCCATACTTCTATAATCTATCAGTTTAAAGTCCTAGACAAGTCAGCAATGGCCCATCTCAACAGAGCCAGCTAATGCAACCACTCCAGCCCCAGAGAGATGAACCCCATCCCTTGCATACATATCACGTTTGCCAAAGAATTTGTCCCAGTTATCAATGAATGGGATTGTAAGTTTGTTGCAGTACCTGTCTAGCCAGTAATTTATACCAGTTGCACTAGACTTCCATTCATTGCCCACTCTCCTTCTAGGCAGAATGTTATATATGATTGGGACCCATCCCTTAGACCTGACTACATCTATGGCGGACTTGTACTTATCCAGCAGCTCTTGTCTCCTGCCCTTCCCGATGTCATTTCCACCAGCACTAAGACAGATAATGGGCTTGTTCCCATTACCTGACATAATATATCCAACCTGTTGACTATGTCACCAGGTGAAGATAAACACATGAGTCCACCTTGTTGATGGTGTTTGAAGTGAAGATAAACACATGAGTCCACCTTGTTGATGGTGTTTGAAGTGAAGATAAACACATGAGTCCACCTTGTTGATGGTGTTTGAAGTGTTCCTACCATGTAGTCATCTGCTTCTCCTCTGACTAGTCCTCCCATTTCCTCAAAACTCCATTGTCTTTTGATGAGCAGTGCAACTCCTTCCCCCTCCCTCTATTTCCCCTGTTTTTTCTCAGGATCTGTGTTGCATGCAAAGAGTATGTAACCTTTATTCGGTGAATGAGGTCACAATTGCAGATGCCTATCCTCTGCCACGTCTGGATGATGTAATCGACTTTGTGGGTAAGGCTACTTTTGTATCCAAATTGGACCTCCTTAAAGGTTACTATCAAGTACCTTTAACAGATAAGGCGAAGAAAATCTCTGCCTTCGTAATTCCAGGAGGTCATTATCAGTATACAGTGACCCCCTTCGGAATGAAAAACTCTCCTGCATCATTCCAGAGACTTATCCATCTGGCTATTAAAGGACTTGAAGGCACGGCAGCTTACCTAGATGACATAGTTGTTGTGTCGGACACTTGGGACCAACATGTGTTTAGGCTTAAGGCTCTCTTTGAGACCTTTCAGAGATTTCATTTAACTGTTAATTTATCAAAGTCATCCTTTGGCCAATCTACTATTAATTTTCTGGGCCATGAAGTAGGTAGTGGCAAAGTGGCCCTAAATTTGCAAAAATTCTGGCCATTAAAAATTATCCAGTTCCCCTGACAGGAAATCCTTCAACGTTTTCTAGGGATGGTAGGGTTTTATAGAAGATTCTGTAAAATTTTGCAGATATTGTTGCACCTCTAACCTCACTTACCAGTCACAAAGTTCCCTTTATTTGGACCCCAGAATGTCAAGATGCATTTACGAAAGCAAAGAGATTACTTTGTACTGCACCCATTCTGTTGTCTCCAGACTTTTCAAAACCATTTTCCTTACAGATTGATGCTTGTGAGTCTGGGGTGGGGGCAGTGCTTCTGCAATCTGGGAATGATGGGTTGCAGCCTGTGGCTTATTTATCTTCTAAATACCAGCCAAACCAGAGGGCCTACTCTACTATAGAGAAGGAGGGCCTGGCTCTACTTCTGGCATTAGAGCATTTTGATGTCTACGTCGGCCAGTTCTCTCAGGTGGTCTCCATCTACAGCGACCACAACCTTCTGGTGTATCTACAGAACATGAAGAACAAAAATACCAGACTCATGCGTTGGAGTATTAGGTTGCAACCCTACAATATAAAAATTATACACATTGCTGGAAAATTTAATACACTAGCTGATGTGTTGTCCAGAAGTCATTGTATTTAGTTAGGATGTGTTAGGGACTTTGGGTAGAACCAGCCCTTTTTTTCCCCTAGTGGTGGGTTTTTTTTTAGTGGGGTGCCCTGCTACCGACCGCAGGCACTTGGACCTATGTTAGCCCTACGTCGGCTGTCTCACTCTTAAGTTTAAAGCTGACTTATGTCTCGAGAAAAGTTTAGCTTTAACTAATGAGCGGATGGTTGAGGAAAGGCGGTCCCATTATTATAATGTGCCATGGTGGCACTCTACCCATTTGAGGTGGAAGCCTAGTCCTGAGCCCTCTTGGGGTGGGGTGTTGCATGCAAAGATATGTAACCTTATTCGGAGCATGTTAAACACACCCACATAGGCTCCTCCAACCAGCGAACCATCGTTAAGGGTTTGGTGATGAGGCCCCATCATCAAATCAACGACTCGGTTCAGCCAATTAAATGCGAGTTTAACAATGACAAAGGTGACGTGGTTACCACTCTGCAGTTTGTCATTGGAATTCCTGCATAGAGCTGGTTGTGGAAAGTTGTCTGTCTTTGGCTGCTGCTTAGCCTAGACAACTGTGCGTCACTAAACACTACTCCTTTGTATATAGTGTACATATGTGTAAATAGCACTTTGTTATACTTGGTGAAGGAAAAGACAAAAGTCTTATATAATCATAATTACTTGGTGAAGGAAAAGATAAAAAGTTTGGAATTAATCTAGCTGATTTTTGAAAGAAATACAATTTCAATACATCTTCTACTGTGTTTCTTTGCTCCAAGCTCCCTTTACACTCAGGTTAACAGGCCATTGAACCTGAGGTTGTAATAATCTGATATTCAGACGAGAAGATCGCGTCTGCTATAATGCCTGTGATGTCCGGAAATGCCTTAGTGATATTTTTTTCTATCACTCCTCACTGTTATTTGTAATTCCATCTGCGCTGGTATACCAAACCTTCAGCTTCCTTTCTAGAACTGTATTCTGGGGTGGGGGAAGGTTGGTGCAGGCTGTGGGTGTGGTAGGCAGGTCTGGGTGTTATGATAGTCTGCTGTTGTGGTGATATTAGTGCAGAGGGGACTATGGGTGTGGAATTTGGCTCGGTTCTGGTTATCGTGTTTGGTTGGTGTGAGGTGGTAGGGGTTGAGGGGATGCTGTGTGTGTGGGACTCACCTATTTGTGGTTGCAGGGGTCGAGTCACAGCTCCTGGCCCTGCCTCTTCACTGGTCACTATTACGTCACTCTCCCTGCTCCATGAGCTTTATAATACCTCTTCTTAAAGCTATGTATGGATCCTGCCTCCACTAAATCACTTCCCAGACTATTCCACTTCCTGACAACTCTATGACTGAAGAAATACTTCCTAACATCCCTGTGACTCATCTGAGTCTGTGTGTATGTGTGTATGAGGGACATTAGGCAGAGACAAACACAATAAAACATGAACAATGGCAACATTTATAAGTGAGAGAGAGAACACAGTACCTTGTGTTAATTATTGACAAAAACCTGCAACAACAGTGTTTGTATTCCTGCACCAGAGCACAAGTTATGAAAGTATAGACTACCGACTCTACAATAGTATTGTCTTCCACCACTTCAGACTACATCCACACTTCATCTACTGTATCCAGGACTGTAATTCATCTCTGTATTTGAATCACGAAAAATTCAGTGACAACCTGGTGTTTAACTCACCAGGTTGTCACTGTATCACTGTCACTAATTATTACTATTACGGTTATTTACAATACTGTCAATAATCTGGGACAAATGCTTCTGTATATCACTAATTATCGGTGTGTTCCTATCGCAGTTACGACTTTCTAAAGTGAGGGGTCGTAGACTGCAAGATATGAAGCGCTGTAACAAGTGCTTCCTTGTTACCTACAAGTGCTCCTTGTTACCTACAAGTGCTTCCTTGTTACCTGCAAGTGCAACTTGTACTTTGTTACCAGGTGACACAAATGTTACCTAGTTAAGTGAATTTGTTAATTTTTAAAGCTACTGAGCGGCAAGCATTGTGTTCTCTGGATGATGTGTTGTGGCTCTTCAGATCACGTGGATTAGGTGAGATTGGTCAAGTGTTTCCTGACGCGGGTCTTAGTCAGGTGATGACCCGCAGCTGGAGGTTTTGGTCATCTGACCGAGGCCTTCCACTGGCTTACGAATCAACCACTCTAAAAATTATGGCTGTAATTATAATAATTTGATATAATTATATAATTCAGTGTGTTGTGTAATTTACAAACTGAAAGGCAGAAAGATGACACTTGCAAGGTTCCTCGTCTGAGCTGTAACTCCACCTTAACACCGAAGCCGCGAAATTGAAACACCAAGAATTATTGTCTTTATCTCCTTGTACTTCAACAATCTATGTGGCATATCGACAAGGTAAGGGTTTCTCTACTCTCTGAGCCCGGCCATGGGCCAGGCTCATCTGGTGCTTGCCTGGTGAACCAGGCTGTTGTGTAAATATTATTAACATTTAATTTGCCAAATGGCAAGAAGAATATTCTCTGCTCGCCACAAAGATTTGTTGTATAATTCATTTTGTAGCAGTGATAGCTTTTATAGTGTATATATATATATGTAAACACAAGCAGGGTGGCGGAACTTGGGGAAGAGATGGGGAGTATAATTAACTCCCCCGCTATCTGGTCTGGGGAGGGTGCCAGTATTTATGCCGGGGAGGGTGCCAGTATATATACCGGGGAGGGTACCAGTATTTATGCCGGGAAAAAAAAAAAAAAAAAAAAAAAAAAAAAAAAAAAAAAAAAAAAAAAAAAAAAAAAAAAAAAAAAAAAAAAAAAAAAAAAAAAAAAAAAAAAAAAAAAAATGTAGAGTGATAGCTTATAGTGTATATATATGTAAACACAAGGAGGTGGCGGAACTTGGGGAGAGATGGGAGTATAATTAACTCCCGCATCTGGTCTGGGGAGGGTGCCAGTATTTATGCCGGGGAGGGTGCCAGTATTTATACCGGGGAGGGTGCCAGTATTTATACCGAGGAGGGTGCCAGTATTTATACCGGGGAGCGGGCAGTATTTATACCGGGGAGGGTGCCAGTATTTATACCGGGGAGGGTGCCAGTATTTATACCGGGGAGGGTGCCAGTATTTATCCGGGGAGGGGATGACTGTACACTTACCAAATATCACATTTTCTACACGTAGTCTGTACCAAAGTAAATAAAGAAATTCACATTAACTACAGTGTTGTTTTGTTCAGTTATCTGAAGAATCATAACAGTATTACTCTTGTTATATTGTGTAATGAATCCTCATTCATAATTAAGTTTCAGAATTATCACACAAAAAATATGTGAAAAAACAACTCTGTAGTGGGGAATTAACCGAAAATTTACCGCTTTCTCAAATACTTTTTTACGCCTTCAACCCAGGCTCTGTGATGGCCAAGACTTGTGTGTCTACCTCCCACTAACAGTGAAGCATTGGGATTAGTTTGCCCGAGGTGCATTGCAATAGTGACTTTCCTTTGTGCCTAAGAAGGTTTCATTGCATGGAAATTTTATTATTTGTACCTCATCAAGAAATAAAAGTTGTGTCGTGTTGTAGATAATTGCAGATTTCTTTGGTGCTCCAGCAAAGAAAGGGACTGAGTGTGTCTCATATTTCTAGTGCTCCACCAAAGGGACTAAGTGTGTCTCATCTCTTTCTTCGACATGTGGGTCACCTCCTTCACAGTTTCAGTGTCTTGTTTTTCAGTAAACACTGAGAGGCACTCTGTCTTGACTTGTTTTATTGCTGCAGTTTCTGAATGCACATCAGATATTGCATCATCATATCCCGGTTCCCAGAAGTAAGACGAGCTGGGAAACAGACTGGTGTAGAGGATGCAAACTGGAGGTCGCATTCTTGAGGAGTTTGTTTAGCAATAATGGAAATAATACGTGTAAGACGATCAGGTCTGCATAATAATACGTGTAAGACGATCAGATCTGCAGAATAATACGTGTAAGACGATCAGGTCTGCAGAATAATACGTGTAAGACGATCAGGTCTGCAGAATAATACGTGTAAGACGATCAGGTCTGCAGAATAATACGTGTAAGACGATCAGGTCTGCAGTGTAAGGTTTTCTGCCGTCAGATTAATGAGGATAAGATATATTGTGGCAGTGGTCAGGTGCCAATGGCAGACAGTGTCAGACTGGATGGCACCAAAGAGTGATTCTCACCACAGCGGCTCGTACAGATAAGGTTTAACATCTCTAGTTGGTTTAGTCAGATAAATTTCCCTGAATCAAGGTGTTGAAGTTCCTTTAATTGGCTGTCAATTGATGTAGATAATGACAGTAAAGCAAATGACACTGGAGAAGTTTTTGAAGTCAGTGCATGATCAGCTGGGCTGTGGTTCTTACTTTGGACTTTGTGTGGCTTGTACCAACAGCCTAGTTGATCATGCCATCCACCAGAAGGCCTAGTCTGGGACCGGGCAGCGGGGTGGTGGCCCTCTGAACACTCTCCTGATAGACAGCTGCAGATCTCTCCTGATAGACAGCTGCAGAGTCTCTCCTCATAGACAGCTGCAGAGTCTCTCCTGATAGACAGCTGCAGAGTCCCTCCTGATAGACAGCTGCAGAGTCTCTCCTGATAGACAGCTGCAGAGTCTCTCCTGATAGACAGCTGCAGAGTCCCTCCTGATAGACAGCTGCAGAGTCCCTCCTGATAGACAGCTGCAGAGTCCCTCCTGATAGACAGCTGCAGAGTCCCTCCTGATAGACAGCTGCAGAGTCCCTCCTGATAGACAGCTGCAGAGTCCCTCCTGATAGACAGCTGCAGAGTCTCTCCTGATAGACAGCTGCAGAGTCCCTCCTGATAGACAGCTGCAGAGTCCTCCTGATAGACAGCTGCAGAGTCCCTCCTGATAGACAGCTGCAGAGTCCTCCTGATAGACAGCTGCAGAGTCCTCCTGATAGACAGCTGCAGAGTCCTCCTGATAGACAGCTGCAGAGTCTCTCCTGATAGACAGCTGCAGAGTCTCTCCTGATAGACAGCTGCAGAGTCCCTCCTGATAGACAGCTGCAGAGTCTCTCCTGATAGACAGCTGCAGAGTCCCTCCTGATAGACAGCTGCAGAGTCCCTCCTGATAGACAGCTGCAGAGTCACTCCTGATAGACAGCTGCAGAGTCTCCTGATAGACAGCTGCAGAGTCTCCCTGATAGACAGCTGCAGAGTCTCTCCTGATAGACAGCTGCAGAGTCCTCCTGATAGACAGCTGCAGAGTCTCTCCTGATAGACAGCTGCAGAGTCCTCCTGATAGACAGCTGCAGAGTCTCTCCTGATAGACAGCTGCAGAGTCTCTGATAGACGCTGTGAGTCTCCTGATAGACAGCTGCAGAGTCTCTCCTGATAGACAGCTGCAGAGTCTCTCCTGATAGACAGCTGCAGAGTCTCTCCTGATAGACAGCTGCAGAGTCTCTCCTGATAGACAGCTGCAGAGTCTCTCCTGATAGACAGCTGCAGAGTCCCTCCTGATAGACAGCTGCAGAGTCCCTCCTGATAGACAGCTGCAGAGTCCCTCCTGATAGACAGCTGCAGAGTCCCTCCTGATAGACAGCTGCAGAGTCCCTCCTGATAGACAGCTGCAGAGTCCCTCCTGATAGACAGCTGCAGAGTCCCTCCTGATAGACAGCTGCAGAGTCTCTCCTGATAGACAGCTGCAGAGTCTCTCCTGATAGACAGCTGCAGAGTCTCTCCTGATAGACAGCTGCAGAGACTCTCCTGATAGACAGCTGCAGAGTCCCTCCTGATAGACATCTGCAGAGTCCCTCCTGATAGCTGCAGAGTCTCTCCTGATAGACAGCTGCAGAGTCCCTCCTGATAGACAGCTGCAGAGTCCCTCCTGATAGACTGCTGCAGAGTCCCTCCTGATAGACTGCTGCAGAGTCTCTCCTGATAGACAGCTGCAGAGTCTCTCCTGATAGACTGCTGCAGAGTCCCTCCTGATAGACAGCTGCAGAGTCTCTCCTGATAGACAGCTGCAGAGTCTCCTGATAGACAGCTGCAGAGTCTCTCCTGATAGACAGCTGCAGAGTCTCTCCTGATAGACAGCTGCAGAGACTCTCCTGATAGACAGCTGCAGAGTCCCTCCTGATAGACAGCTGCAGAGTCCCTCCTGATAGACTGCTGCAGAGTCCCTCCTGATAGACTGCTGCAGAGTCTCTCTGATAGACAGCTGCAGAGTCTCTCCTGATAGACTGCTGCAGAGTCCCTCCTGATAGACAGCTGCAGAGTCTCCTGATAGACAGCTGCAGAGTCTCTCCTGATAGACAGCTGCAGAGTCTCTCCTGATAGACAGCTGCAGAGTCCCTCCTGATAGACAGCTGCAGAGTCTCCTGATAGACAGCTGCAGAGTCTCTCCTGATAGACAGCTGCAGAGTCTCTCCTGATAGACAGCTGCAGAGTCTCTCCTGATAGACAGCTGCAGAGTCTCTCTGATAGACAGCTGCAGAGTCTCTCCTGATAGACAGCTGCAGAGTCTCTTCCGATAGACAGCTGCAGAGTCTCTGATAGACAGCTGCAGAGTCTCTCCTGATAGACAGCTGCAGAGTCTCTCCTGATAGACAGCTGCAGAGTCTCTCCTGATAGACAGCTGCAGAGTCCCTCCTGATAGACAGCTGCAGAGTCTTGGCCACACTCATCACTTGCAGCAGCAAAGAGCAGTGTATCCACGTACATCTACTTTATATTTTCAGGATTGATCTATTTGCCGAGAAGTGTTTAATATAGCTGCTGAGGTCGTCGTAAGAAGTGTTTAATATAGCTGCTGAGGTCGTCGTAAGAAGTGTTTAATATAGCTGCTGAGGTCGTCGTAAGAAGTGTTTAAATAGCTGCTGAGGTCGTCGTAAGAAGTGTTAATATAGCTGCTGAGGTCGTCGTAAGAAGTGTTTAATATAGCTGCTGAGGTCGTCGTAAGAAGTGTTTAATAGCTGCTGAGTCTCGAAGAGTGTTTAATAAGCTGCTGAGGTCGTCGTAAAGTGTTAAATACAGCTGCTGAGGTCGTCGTAAGAAGTGTTTAATATAGCTGCTGAGGTCGTCGTAAGAAGTGTTTAATATAGCTGCTGAGGTCGTCGTAAGAAGTGTTTAATACAGCTGCTGAGGTCGTCGTAAGAAGTGTTTAATATAGCTGCTGAGGTCGTCGTAAGAAGTGTTTAATACAGCTGCTGAGGTCGTCGTAAGAAGTGTGACACCACAGCTGAGGAACTCTTGCAGTTTTCTCCCACAACTTGATGGCTCAGTTGACACCAAAATTATTACCGTTCGCTGTGTGTATAATGAAAAAGACATGACTGCATGTCTAGGATAAAGTCATTCAGAGAAGCGTGGTTCTTCAGGCTTGCTAGATGCTGTCCTGATTACGCTGCCTTGGTATCAAGGAACTCCTGAAGAAGTTGACAACGCTGACAACTGATGACTTAGTATTGTGTGTGATGGATAGCTCAGTGTTCTTACTTAGTATTGTGTGTGTGATGGATAGCTCACTGTTCTTACTTAGTATTGTGTGTGTGATGGATAGCTCAGTGTTCTTACTTAGTATTGTGTGTGTGATGGACAGCTCAGTGTTCTTACTTAGTATTGTGTGTGTGATGGATAGCTCAGTGTTCTTACTTAGTATTGTGTGTGTGATGGATAGCTCAGTGTTCTTACTTAGTATTGTGTGTGTGATGGATAGCCAGTGTTCTTACTTAGATTGTGTGTGTGATGGATAGCTCATGTTCTTACTTAGTATGTGTGATGGATAGCTCAGTGTTCTTACTTAGATTGTGTGTGTGATGATAGCTCAGTGTTCTTACTTAGTATTGTGTGTGTGATGGACAGCTCAGTGTTCTTACTTAGTATTGTGTGTGTGATGGATAGCTCAGTGTTCTTACTTAGTATTGTGTGTGTGATGGATAGCTCAGTGTTCTTACTTAGTATTGTGTGTGTGATGGCCAGCTCAGTGTTCTTACTTAGTATTGTGTGTGTGATGGATAGCTCAGTGTTCTTACTTAGTATTGTGTGTGTGATGGATAGCTCAGTGTTCTTACTTAGTATTGTGTGTGTGATGGATAGCTCAGTGTTCTTACTTAGTATTGTGTGTGTGATGGATAGCTGACTGTTCTTACTTAGTATTGTGTGATCTAGAATCACCAGACGTCTGTGGTTATAATGTCCACAGACGTGGGTATAATGTCCACAGACGTGGGTATAATGTCCACAGGCGTGGGTATAATGTCCACAGGCGTGGGTATAATGTCCACAATCGTGGGTATAATGTCCACACCTGTGGACATTATAATCACAGATCTCCGGTGATTCTAGATGAGAAGATACAAAGTCAGACCAGTGAGCTATCCAACACAGAATACTAAGAAGTCAAACCAGGAGTATACCTGGAGGGTGTTCCTGGGGTCAACGCCCATGCGGCCCCGTCTATAACCAGGACTTTAAGTTCTTCCCGTGTTTCTTGGCTCCTGTATGATTGCTTAAGCTTAAGTTCGATATTTGCTACTTCTCTGGCCAGTGCCTTCTTCCGCATTTCGGATAGACTGTTCCCTCTCAGCAGTCCTGTGATTCTTCACCTTCGCCTGTGGATGGAGCGTCCCTCTCTTTCTAATTTACATCTTCTCTTCTTTTTTCTTAGGGGAATGTGCCCTGAGCATACCTCTAGTGCCACAGAGTTAATTCTTTGTAGGGGAAGGTTCGGGTTCATGTTGTTTAGGATATCTTCCCAGTTTTTTTCATTTAGGACATAGATAATTTGATTCCACTGTATGTTTTTGTTATTGAAGTTGAATTTAGTGAAAGCACCCTCATAACTGATCTCATTTTGCTGGTGTAGGTATAATGTCCACAGGTGTGGGTATAATGCCCACATTATACTCAACAAGTTTTTAATAATGGTGTTCTGAGGCTGAAACTTTTATAAAGTCATAACTGGGTAAAGTTTGTTGTATACAGTGTGTTATAATGAGTGTAGTGTGTGCGCTGCTTGTAATGTAACGTGACTATTGAGTTAGGTCACTGGAGCAGAGTGCTGCTAACGACCCAGGTATATTGCTAACGACCCACTAAGCTGCAGTTATCCTTGTTTCAGCTGGTTGCGAACAGCGTGATGGCAGCGGCAGTGAACATGACAGGGGTGTGGCTGCAGCAGCTGATGCAGGCGGCGCAGCGCAAAGCCTTCTTGGACACCCGCAACTGTATCGCTGCCAGACTCCAGATGGAAGACGAGAACGACAAGCTGGTACGTGATGCACCCTTTTGTATCCCTTACTCTGCTGTATGTACTCACAGGTGTGTGTGTACTCACCTATTTGTGGTTGCAGGGGTCGATTCACAGCTCCTGGCCCTGCCTCTTTGCTGGTCGCTACTAGGTTCATTCTCTTCCTGCTCCATGAGCTTTATCATACCGCTTCTTACAGCTATGTATGGATTCTGCCTCCACTACATCACTCTCCAGATTGTTCCACTTCCTGACAACTCTAATGACTGAAGAAATATTTTCTAACATCCCTGTGACTCACACGCACACACACTCGACCCCCCGCAACCACATATAGGTGAGTAAGCAGATTGCATGGTACTACACGTGTGCCTCTACGTTGGCTGACACCTACTTGCCAGACTCTGAAGCTGAAGGAGGTGGAGCATCCAGTTTCAGGGAGAGCTGGCGCCTCCTTGCTATAACTTCGTCCCAGTAGGGTGGGAGACCCTTGCAGCATGGGGAAAGTCTGCTGTAAAATTCCTGAAACAGGTGCAAAACTCATTACAGAAACCAAGGCCTCCAGGGCGGCCAGCTTCCTCTTTCAGAGACTCAGTGTTGCGATCCAGAGGGAAAATGCCTGCAGCATTCTGGACACACGACCCACCACCGGGGAGCTGGATCAAGTATTTGTGATGTCATTTATGTTGTTCTCCTTCCCATTGTATCTTAATGTATTTTGTTTTTAAATAAAGTTCACACAGTTTATATATATATATATATATATATATATATATATATATGTCGTGCCGATTAGGTAAAACTGGTCAATTAGCAAGAACTCATCTAAAATTAAGTCCTTTCTAAAATTTCCTCTTATACGTTTAAAGATATATTTTTTTCATTTATGTTAATGTAAGAATTTATAATTTTGTACCAAGAGAAACTTTGAAAACCTACCTAACCTTATTACAACAAGCGCAATTTAATTTAGCCTAACCCAACTAAATATATTTTAGATACGTTAACATTAATTTAATAATAAACAAACACAATGAATTATATTTTTTTTCATTATGTTCAGAATGATTTTGGCGAAATTATTGCATACACAAATTTTCACTTGTCTTATATGGCAAGGTGAGCGTTGCTATTTAAGCCAAAATCGCAAGTTTTACCTAATCGGCACGACATATATATATATATATATATATATATATATATATATATATATATATATATATATATATATATATATATATATGCACACTGGAGGTAGTAGGTTGGTAGACAGCAACCACCCAGGGAGGTACTACCGTCCTGCCAAGTGAGTGTAAAACGAAAGCCTGTAATTGTTTTACATGATGGTAGGATTGCTGGTGTCTTTTTTCTGTCTCATAAACATGCAAGATTTCAGGTATGTCTTGCTACTTCTACTTACACTATTTTCTAACTAGTTCTTGTTCTTATTTCATCTTATCTCCATGGGGAAGTGGAACAGAATTCTTCCTCCGTAAGCCATGCGTGTCGTAAGAGTCGACTAAAATGCCTATGGTCCTTATTGTTGTGTGTAATCACTCCATGATCCTATTTATCAAATACCGTTGCAAAATATGTGTATATATGATGGATAATCAGAACCTTCAAAACTAGAGATGCCAAGCCCATAATGATTCTCTTTAAATCGCTTGTTCTCTCTAGGCTGGAATATTGTTGTACACTAATGGCCCCTTTCAAGGCTGGCGAAATTGCAGACTTGGAGAATATACAGAGAACTTTCACGGCACGTATAAGTACGATAAGTATGATATGGGAATGGTTGAAGTTCCTTGACTTGTACTCCCTGGAATGCAGGCGAGAAAGATACATGATAATATACACTTGGAATATCCTAGAGAGACTAGTCCCAAATCTGCACACGGAAATCACTTCCTACGACAGCAAATGACTCGGCAGGAGGTACATCCCCCCAATGAAAAGCAGGGGTACCACGAGTACACCAAGAGACATCACAGTAACTGTTATGGGCCCAAGACTATTCAAATGCTTCCCAGTATACATAAGATGACAAATGACACTAAAATAAGCATGAAAGTCACTATGGTAGAGGACACTGAAAAATTACAGAGAGACATAAGGAATGAAGAACAACATGACGTTCAGTGGTGATAAGTTTCAGCTGCTTAGGTATGGAAAGAATGAAGAACTAAAAGGAACACTGTATACAAAACTCAAGAGGGTCACCAAATACAACGAAAGGAACACGTAAAAGACCTTGGGATAATTATGTCAGCTGACTTTTCTTTTAAAGACCATAACAAGACAAAGATCACAACAGCCAGGAAGATGACGGGGTGGGTATTGAGAACTTTCAAAACAAGGGAAATAATGACGATGGTGACACTCTTCAAATCGCTAGTGCTCCCTCACTTAGAATACTGCTCTGTGCTGACGGCCCCGTTCAGGGCAGGAGAAATATCAGAGCTGGAACAAATTCAGAGATCGTTTACGGCTCACATTGAGCCAGTGAAACATCTAAATTACTGGGAACGCCTTCAAGTCTTGAACATGTACTCATTGGAGCGGAGGAGAGAGAGATACATGATAATATACCTGGAAAGTACTCGAGGGTCTGGTCCCAAATCTGCACACTGCCATAACAACATACTGGAGTGAGAGATATGGGACGAAGTGTAAAATAAACCCAGTGAGGAGCAGGGGTGCGGTGGGGACAATAAGGGAACACTGTATCAACATTCGGGGTCCCAGATTATTCAACATCTTACCAGAAGATATCAGAAACACGGCTGGAACCAGTGTAGAAGCCTTCAAGAGGAAACTGGACAAGTATCTTCACCTTTGAAGACTTTCAAGAGTTTAACTACTCTCGGAGCCCGGCCATGGGTCAGGCGCCAGATCAACCAGGCTGTGATTGATATGTGGGGCAGCGGGCCTCCAGCAGCAACAGTCTGGTTGACCAGGCAAGCACCAGACGAGCCTGGCCCATGGCTGGGCTCCGAGAGTAGTGAAACTCTCGAAACTCTTCAAAGGTATAAAGGTAAGAGGGATTGCTAGTAGACCCCTGGCTGTCTTCAAGACGCTGGACAGGCACCTACTGTCAGTACCTGACCAGCCGGTCTGTACGTTGGTTTACGTGCGGCCGGCAGTAACAGCCTGGTTGATCAGGCCCTGATCTACCACGAGGTCTGGCCACGGGGGCTTTGACCCCGAAAACCACCTCCAGTGGTTCAGCAGGTGTGAGAGGCATGGTGGTCCTGCTCTGAACCATGCTGGTTTGGGTTCTCCCAATCATTCTGTTCCATGAAATTTGTAATTTGTCATCCTATCTCTTTCGAAAATTTTTATAATGTGATAAGTTAGGGCTACTGGTGTGTAATTTCTAGCTAGTGCTCTACTACCTCCTTTATGCAAAGGAGCTGTGTCTGCACTCTTTAAGGCCTCTGGTGTTTCACCTAGATTTAGGCTCTTTCTCCAAAAAAATACTGATGGCTCGTGCAAGTGGTGCGTTGCACTTTTTTTTTATAAATAGAGAATTCCATGAATCTGGTCCAGGTGCTGAGTCAGCTGGAATGTTTGCAATTTATTTTTCGAAATTCTATGTCAGTTGGTTTGCGAGGCATTGCAGTGTGTAGTGAAAAAGATTTCTGCGTCTCCACCTTGCTGTCATTTATTGTGTGTAAGTAATGTAGGGAGTGTATGTACTCCCTGGAACGCAGGCGGGAGAGATACATTATTATATACACTTGGAAAATCCTAGAGGGATTAGTACCAAACTTGCACACGAGTGTCACTCCCTACGAAAGCAAAAGTCTCGGCAGACGATGTAACATATCCCCAATGAAAAGCAGGGGTGCCACTAGCACGTTGAGAGACAACACAATAAGTGTCAGGGGCCCAAGACTGTTCAACTGCCTCCCAGCATACATAAGGGGATTACCAACAAACCCTGGCTGTTAAGGGGCACTGGACAGGCACCTAAATCGGTGCCTGACCAGCCAGGCTGGTTCGTACGTTCGAATGCGGCGCAGCAGTAAAGCTGTTGATCAGGCTCTGATCAACATGAGGCCTGGTACAGACCGGGGCAGGGCGTTGACTGAACTTTCAGGTAACTCGGTAATGTAGGGAGTGTATGTATTTAGGAGTGTAAGTGATGTAGGAGTGTAAGTTTTGTAGGGAGTGTATGATGTAGGAGTATAAGTATGTAGGGAGTGTAAGGAGTAGGAGTGTGTATGTAGGAGTGTATTGTAGAGAGTAGTATGTAGGAGTGTAAGTGATGTAGGGAGTGTAAGTGATGAAGGGAGTGTAAGTGATGTAGGGAGTGTAAGTAATGTAGAGAGTGTAAGTATTGTAGGGAGTGTAAGTAATGTAGGAATTATGATGTAGGGGTGTATTGTAGGAGGTAAGTAATGTAGGAGTGTAAGTGATGTAGGAGTGTAAGTATGTAGGAGTTAAGATGTATGGAGGTAAGTAATGTAGGAGGTAATGATGTAGAGTGTAAGATGTAGGAATATGATGTAGGAGTGGTATGTAGGAGTGTAAATGTAGGAGTGTAAGTGATGTAGGAGTGTAAGTAATAGGAGTGAGATGTAGGATAGTAATGTAGAGTAAGTAATGTAGGGAAGTAAGATAGAGGTGTAATGTAGGGAGTGTAAGTGATGTAGGAGTGTAAGAGTGAGTGATAGTAGATGTAATAGTGAGTAATGATGTAGGAGGTAAGTAATGTAGGGAGTGTAAGTGATGTAGGGAGTGTAAGTGATGTAGAGGTAAGATGTAGAGTGTAAGTGATGTAGGAGGTGTAATGTAGAGGTGTAAATGTAGGAGTGTAAGTAATGTAGGGAGTGTAAGTAATGTAGGGAGTGTAAGTAATGTAGGAGTGTAAGAATGAGTGGTAAATGTAGGAGTGAAATGATGTAGATTAAGTGATGGAGGTAAGTAGTAGATGTAAGAGTAGAGTGAAGTGATGTAGGAGTGTAAGTGATGTAGGGAGTGTTTAATGTAGGATGTAAGATGTAGAGTGAAAGTGATGTAGGAGTGTAAAGTAGATGTAAGTATGTAGGGAGTGATAGTAGAGTGAAGTGTAGGAGTGTAAGAATGTAGGAGTGAAGATGTAGAGTGTATGATGGATAGGAGTGTAAGTAATGTAGGAGGAAGTATGTAGGAAGGGTAGATGTAGGAAGTGTAATGATGTATGAGTAGGAAGTGTAAGTAATGTAGAGTGTAAGATGAGAGGTAAGTAATGTGGGAGTGTGATGTAGGAGTAATGTAGGAGTGTAAGGATGTAGGAGTGTAAGTGATGTAGGAAGTGTAAATGTAGGAGTTAATGTAGGGAAGTATGTAGGGAGTGTATAATGTAGGAGTGTAAGTGATGTAGGAGTGTAAGATGTAGAGGTAAGTGATGTAGGAGTGTAAGTATGTAGGGAAGTGAGAAGTAATGTAGAGTGTAAGAATGTAGGGAGGATGATTAGGGTGAAATGTAGGGATTTAGTAGAGGATGATGAGGAGGTAAGTATGTAGGGAGGAGATGTAGGAGTGTAAGTGATGTAGGAGTGTAAGTAAGTAGAATGAAGTGATGTAGGAGATGTAAGTAATGTAGGAGTGTAAGTGATGTAGGAGTGTAAATGTAGAGTGTAGATGAGAGTGTAAGTGATGTAGGGAGTGTAAGTGATGTAGGAGTGTAAGTGATGTAGGAAGTGTAAGTGATGTAGGAAGTGTAAGTGATGTAGGGAGTGTAAGATGAGGAGTGTAAGTATGTAGAGTGTAATGATGAGGTGTAATGTAGGAGTGTAAGTATGTAGGAGTGAAAGAATGTAGGAGTGTAAGGATGTAGAGAAGTGTAGTAAGTGTGTAGGAGGTAAGTAGGGAGTAAATGTAAGTGATGTGGATGAAGGAGGGAGTGTAAGTGATGTAGGAGTGTAAGTAATGTAGGAGTGTAAGTAGAGTGTAAGATGTAGAGTGTAAGGATGAGGAGTGTAAGTGAGTGTAGGATAGTGTAAGTATGTAGGAGTGTAAGTGAATGTAGGGTAAGTGTAGAGTAGATGTGAGGTGAGTGTAAGGATGTAGGAGTGTAGTGATGTGATATGATGTAGGGAGTGTAAGTGATGTAGGAGTGTAAGTAATGTAGGGAGTGTAAGTGATGTAGGGAGTGTAAGTAATGTAGGGAGTGTAAGTGATGTAGGGAGTGTAAGTAATGTAGGAGGTAAGATGTAGAAGTGTAAGATATGTAGAAGGTAAGGATGTAGGAGTGTAGAGTAATGTAGGTGAGTGGATAAGGGAAGTAAGAATGTAGGAAGAAGTAGGAGGTAAGAATAATTATCCAGGAGAAGAGATGGAGATAATTATCCAGGAGAGGTTGACGTGTAGTGAGTGGATGATTATGGAGGAGGAGGGAGGGAGAGAGGGATAGAGGGAGAGAGAGAGGGAGGGAGGGAGGGAGGGAGAGAGAGGGAGGGAGGGAGGGAGGGAGAGAGAGGGAGGGAGGGAGAGATCAGAGGATCAGTGGATGGTTGAAGGATCAGTGGATGGTTGAAGGATCACTGGATGGTTGAAGGATCACTGGATGGTTGAAGGATCACTGGAT
>WNWK01007402.1:0-67500 GCA_009830355.1 Cherax destructor | reverse complement strand
AATTATTGAAGTAGTTTCTGATCAGATGGACTGTGGTGTATGCATTGAAATGGGTGCAGCTAACACCAACAACCTTATCAATCAGACCAGCAACAGTGAGGCCTGGTCTGGGACCAGGCTACAGGGGCAGTCATTCCTGGAATTGATGGAAGGTCAACATATTGTAACTATGACACTGGACAACTATCTTCAGCAAACCCAGATCACTCAGGTTGTGATGGTTATGTTGGCCTGGAGGGAGGGGCACTAGCATAAACAGTCTGGTTGATTAGGCGGTCAGTAGAGAAGAATGGCATCCTAAGATAGATAATGTTTAATTTAAGAAGTCATTAGAGGATAATATTTTAATGAGATCCTTATTGGTGGAAAATATTCAGTTGTCCGGGTATGAGCGCCCACGAGTCAACATAATATTACTGCTGTGTACATACATAAGCATCTCTGGTAAGGTAATACTCTTGGCATGGTTCATGTGTGCCTCGCCCAGCATACCTAACACACCATACTGGTCATATGCAACTGCTTCAAGATGTTGGCAGTGCTTGCTTGATGTGTTGGGGTGGCACACGTGTTGACCATGTGCTTGACCTATCGCCAACACACACACACACAGAATCGTTCAAGACTCTGTACACCATATACGTCAGGCCCATACTGGAGTATGCAGCACCAGTTTGGAACCCACACCTGGTCAAGCACGTCAAGAAATTAGAGAAAGTGCAAAGGTTTGCAACAAGACTAGTCCCAGAGCTAAGGGGATTGTCCTACGAAGAAAGGTTAAGGGAAATAGGCCTGACGACACTAGAGGACAGGAGGATTAGGGGAGACATGATAACGACATATAAAATACTGCAAGGAATAGACAAGGTGGACAGAGACAGAGTTACACAGAGTCCTGAGAAGCATGTTTCGTCTCACCACCGAATACATACTCTACCAAACAGAGTCTAAATGACGAGAAAACAAGTAGAGACAAGAGCGAGGTGTTGAGTCAAGGATGATCAGCTGCGTAGTGCTCTGGAGCAAGGAGAGGCAGCCTCCCACCTCAGGAGGAATCACGTGACTGCACACGTGACCAGCACGGCTACTCAAAGACGGTGCCAGGTACAGGCTGACACAAACAAGCGAGTGGTAGTTAACAAGGTAGTTTGCCAACTCCAGGGCAGCTACAACACACTTGAGCACAATATATAATGTTACATCCTACCTAATGAAAATAGATAAGTCAAATAATGTTATAAAGCCAGATATTAACGATTTAGCTATTATCGAAAATATCAACAATATAAAATTATAAGAAAAGGAAAATATACATTAAAAATTCATATAAACATGTATATACATTGTGGCCCATTCTGGGGTCGCACTACACCATCATCAGTATCACACCATCACCAGTATCACACCATCACCAGTATCACACCATCACCAGTATCACACCATCACCAGTATCACACCATCACCAGTATCACACCATCACCAGTATCACACCATCACCAGTATCACACCATCACCAGTATCACACCATCATCAGTATCACACCATCACCAGTATCACACCATCACCAGCATCACACCATCACCAGCATCACATCATCACCAGCATCACACCATCATCGTCACACCAACACCAGCATCACATCACCATCTCTCCACCAGCATCACACCAACACCAACATCACACCATCACACCACCAGCATCACACCATCACCATCATATCATCACCAGCATCAAACCATCACCAGCATCACAACATCACCAGAATCACACCATCACAAGAATCACACCATCACAAGAATCACACCATCACAAGAATCACACCATCACAAGAATCACACCATCACCAGCATCACACCATCACCATCACACCAACACCAGCATCACACCATCATACCAACATCACACCAACACCAGCATCACACCAACATCACACCATCACCAGCATCACACCATCACCAGCATCACACCATCACCATCATCACACCATCACCATCATCACACCATCACCAGCATCACACAAGTTATGGTGCAGTAATTCCTCCTTGATAAGTTGCGTCAATATTTACTGTTAAAGAGGCTGGCTCACACCTCCCACACTCTGGCTCACACCTCCCACACTCTGGCTCACACCTCCCACACTCTGGCTCACACCTCCCACACTCTGGCTCACACCTCCCACCTCTGGCTCACCTCCACATCTGGCTCACACCCCACACTCTGGCTCACTCCACACTCTGCTACCACTCCCACACTCTGGCTCACACCTCCACACTCTGCTCCACCTCCACTCTGGCTCACACCTCCACACTCTGCTCACACCTCCCACACTCTGCTCCACCTCCACACATCTGGCTCACACCTCCCACACTCTGGCTCACACCTCCCACACTCTGGCTCACACCTCCCACACTCTGGCTCACACTCTGGCTCACACCTCCCACACTCTGGCTCACACCTCCCACACTCTGGCTCACACCTCCCACACTCTGGCTCACACCTCCCACACTCTGGCTTCACACTCTGGCTCACACCTCCACACTCTGGCTCACACCTACCACACTCTGGCTCACACCTCCCTAACGCTGGCTCCACCTCCACACTCTGGCTCACACCTACCACACTCTGGCTAATACCTCCTCACTCTGGCTCACACCTCCCACACTCTGGCTCACACCTCCCACACTGTGGTTCACACCTCCCACTCTGGCTCACACCTACCACACACTGGCTCACACCTACCACTCTGGCTCACACCTACCACACTCTGGTTCACATCTCCCACTCTGTCTCACACCTACCACACTCTGGCTCACACCTCCCACACTGGCTCACACCACCCACACTCTGGCTCACACCTCCCACACTGGCTCACACCTCCCACACTTTGGTTCACACCTCCCACACTCTGGTTCACACCTCCCACACTCTGGCTCACACCTCCCACACTCTGGCTCACACCTCCCACACTCTGGCTCACACCTCCCACACTCTGGCTCACACCTACCACACTCTGGCTCACACCTAACACACTCTGGCTCACACCTCCCTAACGCTGGCTCCCACCTCCCACACTCTGGCTCACACCTACCACACTCTGGCTAATACCTCCCTCACTCTGGCTCACACCTCCCACACTCTGGCTCACACCTCCCACACTGTGGTTCACACCTCCCACTCTGGCTCACACCTACCACACACTGGCTCACACCTACCACTCTGGCTCACACCTACCACACTCTGGTTCACATCTCCCACTCTGTCTCACACCTACCACACTCTGGCTCACACCTCCCACACTGGCTCACACCACCCACACACTGGCTCACACCTCCCACACTCTGGCTCACACCTCCCACACTTTGGTTCACACCTCCCACACTCTGGTTCACACCTCCCACACTCTGGCTCACACCTCCCACACTCTGGCTCACACCTCCCACACTCCGGCTCATACCTCCCACACACTAACTCACATCTCCCACACTCTGGCCCACACCTCCCACACTCTGGATCACACCTCCCACACTCTGGCTCACACCTACCACACTCTTGCTCACACCTCCCACACACTAGCTCACACCTCCCACACTCTGGCTCACACCTCCCACACTCTGGCTCACATTTCCCACACTGGCTCACATCTACCACACTCGGGTTCACACATCTACCACACTCTGGGTCACATCTACCACACACTGGTTCACATCAACAACACTCGTCAACAACACATCTTTCACACTGTGGTTCATACATCTACCACACTGTGGTTCATACATCTACCACACTGGCTCACATCTACCACACTCTGGTTCACACGTCTACTGCAATGGTTCACACATCTACTACAATAGTTCACACTACTACAATGGTTCACACATCTACAGTGGTTCACACATTACTACAATGGTTCACACATCTACTACAATGGTTCACACATCTACTACAATGGTTCACACATCTACAATGGTTCACAAATCTACCACACTCTGGTTCAAACATTTACCACACAATGGTTCACACATCTACCACACTCTGGTTCACACATTTACCACACAATGGTTCACAAATCTACCACACAATGGCTCACATGGAAGTTAACATGGCCCACCAGGTAGGGGGGCATGTTAACCCCCCTATGGTGTATAAATATACCTAATTGGTTGAGTGTTATTGTATCCAGGTGGTTCAGTGGTTAACGCACTGGCCTGGAGTTTTACAACTCACTCGCCATGGGTTCAAACCCCACCCGTTCCCTGGTTTATTTTCTTAATTTTTTGATGTTAAGTTATTATTTGCCAATTGTATTATTCAAATTTGTTTCCATGGCATAATTGTTTGAGTGTTCACTTACTGTAGTTACTTATAAGGTGTTCAGTGTTACTGGGAGAAGAGTTTGTGGCTGTGTACGTCCAAGTTGCTTTTGATGAACACTGCAGAAGATTAACTAAAAACTATTTTGCATGGGATAATTTCTGAGTGTCCATCTGATTAACTTCAAGCCTTTTAAGTTGACAATGAAGCAACTTGTGAGCAACTTCAAGCTTAATGTGCTGATGTATTTTTAGGATATTGGTCGTTTTGGTCTCTTTTGAAAGGTTTGAATTAGATTTGGGCTGTTATATCCCAGTTTAAATTTTTTTTTTGAAGAAATTTAGATACTTGTTTCCTTATGTTAACTTGTGAATGCCACTTATGCTTGCCTTCAGATTTTCACTGCTCGTGTTTAACTGCTTCATCAAGTTACGTCGCACTCTGCACAGTTCCAGTCGCCTGTATGGAGGCACTGGGGGCTGGCTGGGGTTATGGGACACTGGGATACCTTCATCAGATCGTACAGCGAGTGAAAGTTATCTAGCTGTGAAGGTTCTAGTTATCTAGCTGTGAAGGTTCTAGTTATCTAGCTGTGAAGGTTCTAGTTATCTAGCTGTGAAGGTTCTAGTTATCTAGCTGTGAAGGTTCTAGTTATGGACACTCCCGATCACACGTATCAGAAATCTTCCCTATGAGGACAGACTGAGGCCCTGAATCTGCACTCTCTAGAAAGGCGTAGAATTAGGGGGGATATGATTGAGGTGTATAAATGGAAAACAGGAATTAATAAAGGGATGTAAATAGCGTGCTAAAAATATCTAGCCAAGACAGGACTAGCAGCAATGATTTTAAGTTGGAAAAAATCAGATTCAGGAAGGATATAGGAAAGCACTGGTTTGGTAATAGACTTTTGGATGAGTGAAACAAACTCCCGAGTACCGTCATAGAAGCTAAGTGGGTGTGGGTGGGTGTGAGTTGGACCTGACTAGCTTGTGCTACTAGTTCAGATGCCGTGCTCCTCCCTTAAGTGAATGTGACTGACCTGACTAGGTCAAGGCATTGGCTTAAGTCGGTGGGAGAATTGGACTTGCCTAGCATGGGCCAGTAGGCCTGCTGCAGTGTTCCTTCTTTCTTATGTACTTATGTTCTTAAGGTTCTAGTTATCTAGCCAATCACTATCCTGGCAATAATTGTCAAGACATAGCTTGTGATCCTTGAAAAGTGAGATCTTCTCACACTTTCTTCTGATTCCTTCACATTCATCTTCTAGTTTGAGTTTGCTTCATACTGTTTTCCACTTTTTAATTCTCCAGCTTTTGTGTAGATTAAGTGAAAATTGTCCTCTTGTCAGTGGCCTTTTGGAAGGTCTGGTTTATATCAGCTTGCACAGTTACTGTGTCCTCATGGCTGTCTTGAAGTGACCAATAGTATCAGCCAGGTTGAACATACTTTTATCTACCAGGAGGCCTGGTCGGTGACCTGGACGCAGGGGCATTGACCCCGGTAACAGCCAAATATCTACATAGTGATTGGTGTATGATTGACGTGTTTATGTGGGATATGAGGATGGGAAAGCACTGTGCCTGGAGGAAGACGAGTTCCTCTTACGACATCTCCCGAGTTTGTAAGTTAAAGATCCACAAGCAATAAGGAAAACATACTGTGTGTCTCAGTTATTTACATTGTGTCAGTAGTTTATGTCACCTGTACCAAGTCTCTGACTTTACGCTGTTGACTATTATTCTTTTGGTCCAATTTGTTTGAAGATTAAAAATCTATCTGTTCGCTTTTCAAGTCGTTACTCTGGAATACATTTGGTGTTTCGCTATTACACCATCATTGAACTTGTTGAATACTGTTGCGGAGTTGATGTACCCTACATTGTTGTGTTGCATAGTGTGCAAGACCATGTTGTAGTGGGTCAGCGTCGCCAGAGGCAGGAGTGACCTGCCTTGGCTTGTGCAAGTGTTGTCAATCAACGTGTTTAGAAATCTTGTTTCTTAAAACTCAATTACTTTGAGATCAGTGCTATAGTGGGACGTGGGGCTATATCCTCTTTCTTTTATTATTAAATGTGGGGTGATTCTGATGTCCGTTTCAGTAAGACAGTTAAGGCATGTAATATATTTATTTTTTTACATTTCATGAGTAGTATGTATAGTTGTATGAGTGTGGACGTGGAGCAGTGATTCTGCACACTCGTGTGTCTGTTAGGGTTGGCAGATATTGTCGACATGTTAGCAAAATTTGGAGTTTCATTCAAGAAAGATTCGTTTATATCGTCAGTCATTTAGTGATTAATGACTCATTGAGCACGCGTGTCTTATTGTGACTTAGGTGTTGAAGTCAGTGCCACTCTTCACTCTCTGAAGTAACAGTGACACTCTTCACTCTCTGAAGTAACAGTGTCACTTCACTCTCTGAAGTAACAGTGCCACTCTTCACTCTCTGAAGTTGAAGATTGAGACACTTATGCAACATATGGGAATCTTTATTGAAGAAACGTTTCGCCACACAGTGGCTTCATCAGTCCAATACAAAGCAGAGAGGTAGAAGGAGAGGAGGAGTTTGAGGTAATCAGTCCCTCAGCCTGGAATCGATGTGTTCAGTCCATCACTCTTGTAGAAAGTACAGCATAGGGCCGGAGAAGTGGCTTATATACTGTAGTCAGGTGAGATGAAGCAGGAGGAGGCGGGGTCACAGTGGGACCATCCACTAGTGTAAGTAGGTCTTCGTGCAATGGTTGGACAAGTGTTGAAGAATTCTTTGTTTCAAGATCCCAAGATGTTGCAGTGTCTGACTAATGGATGGTTCCACTGTGATCCCGCCTCCTCCTGCTTCCACTCACCTGACTACAGTATATAAGCCACCTCTACGGCCCTATGCTGTACTTCCTACAAGAGTGATGGACTGAACACATCGATTCCAGGCTGAGGGACTGATTACCTCAAACTCCTCCTCTCCTTCTACCTCTCTGCTTTGTATTGGACTGATGAAGCCACTGTGTGGCGAAACGTTTCTTCAATAAAGATTCCCATATGTTGCATAAGTGTCTCAATCTTCACCTTGTCAGTTTTCAAAACCATTTATCACACTCTGTGAAGTAACAGTGCCACTCTTCACTCTCTGAAGTAACAGTGCCACTTTCTGAACTAACCCTGCACTCCTTATACCATTCTTTACTACTCAACACCATTCTTTACTACTCAACACCATTCTTTACTACTCAACACCATTCTTTACTACTCAACACCATTCTTTACTACTCAACACCATTCTTTACTACCCAACACCATTCTTTACTACTCAACACCATTCTTTACTACCCAACACCATTCTTTACTACCCAACACCATTCTTTACCTAACACATCTTTCCATTACCACCATTCTTATACTCAACACCATTTTTATGCCCAACACATTCTTTACTACCCAACACCATTCTTTACTACTCAACACCATTCTTTACTGCCCAACACCATTCTTTACTACTCAACACATTCTTCTACCAGCACCATTCTTTACTACCCAACACCATTCTTTACTACCCAACACCATTCTTTACTACTCAACACCATTCTTTACTACCCAACACCATTCTTTACTACCCAGCACCATTCTTTACTACTCAACACCATTCTTTACTGCCCAACACCATTCTTTACTACTCAACACCATTCTTTACTACCCAGCACCATTCTTTACTACCCAACACCATTCTTTACTACCCAACACCATTCTTTACTACTCAACACCATTCTTTACTACCCAACACCATTCTTTACTACCCAATACCATTCTTTACTACCCAGCACCATTCTTTACTACTCAACACCATTCTTTACTGCCCAACACCATTCTTTACTACCCAACACCATTCTTTACTACCCAGCACCATTCTTTACTACTCAACACCATTCTTTACTGCCCAACACCATTCTTTACTACTCAACACCATTCTTTACTACCCAGCACCATTCTTTACTACCCAACACCATTCTTTACTACCCAACACCATTCTTTACTACTCAACACCATTCTTTACTGCCCAACACCATTCTTTACTACCCAATACCATTCTTTACTACCCAGCACCATTCTTTACTACTCAACACCATTCTTTACTGCCCAACACCATTCTTTACTACCCAACACCATTCTTTACTACTCCAACACCATTCTTTACTACCACACCATTCTTTACTCTCAACACCATTCTTTACTACCCAACACCATTCTTTACTACCCAACACCATTCTTTACTACTCCCAACACCATTCTTCTACTCAACACCATTCTTTCATTTTTACTCAACACCATTCTTTACTACCCAGCACCATTCTTTACTACTCAACACCATTCTTTACTGCCCAACACCATTCTTTACTACCCAGCACCATTCTTTACTACCCAACACCATTCTTTACTACCCAACACCATTCTTTACTACTCAACACCATTCTTTACTACCCAGCACCATTCTTTACTACTCAACACCATTCTTTACTGCCCAACACCATTCTTTACTACCCAACACCATTCTTTACTACCCAACACCATTCTTTACTACTCAACACCATTCTTTACTACTCAACACCATTCTTTACTACCCAGCACCATTCTTTACTACTCAACACCATTCTTTACTACTCAACACCTTTCTTAACTACCCAGCACCATTCTTTACTACTCAACACCATTCTTTACTACCCAACACCATTCTTTACTACTCAACACCATTTTTTACTACTCAACACCATTCTTTACTACCCAACACCATTCTTTACTACTCAACACCATTCTTTACTACCCAACACCATTCTTTACTACCCAACACCATTCTTTACTACCCAGCACCATTCTTTACTACCCAACACCATTCTTTACTACCCAACACCATTCTTTACTACTCAACACCATTCTTTACTACCCAGCACCATTCTTTACTACTCAACACCATTCTTTACTACCCAACACCATTCTTTATTACCCAACACCATTCTTTACTGCCCAACACCATTCTTTATTACCCAGCACCATTCTTTACTACTCAACACCATTCTTTACTACTCAACACCATTCTTTATTACCCAACACCATTCTTTACTGCCCAACACCACTCTTCACTCTAGAGTAACTGCACTCTTAACGTCCCAGCTCTTCATTAACCCCAGGTACCACTTGTTATTCCCAGTGTTCCACTTCAGTCCCTCTAGTGTCAAGCAGGTGCAGGTAGTCCCACTAGTGACGATCTCTCAGACCCCTGGAACCAGCCCTGGCACCAGCCCTGGAACCAGCCCTGGCAAGCCCTAGTACTGGCACTAGTGCTGCTCCTGGCCCACAGTTGTAATCTACGTGAAAGTAACACATAACTATACATTATCCTCCTCGGAGACTTCAACCTCCCAAAAGTGATATGCAACATTGTGAAGCAGAACGTCGTATTTTTGTTAGTGGGTTTGGGTTAGAGAAGGATAAGCCTTGGATGAGCCAGTAGGCCTGCTGCAGCGTTCCTCCTTTCTTCTGTTTTTACGGTGTAACGAAGCTTGTTCGCTAGCGCACTCAGCTCACACACTGAGGTCCGGAGATCGAATCCCGGGTACGGCTGGAAAACATTAAGGACGTGTTTTCTTAAGACACCTGTTGTCCATGTTCACCTATCAGTATAATGGGTACCTGGGTGTTAGTGGACTGGTGTGGGTCGCATCCTGGGACAAGTGACCTAATTTGCGGGAAATGCTCAGCATAACAAGCGGCTTTCTATATAGTAGTATGTCATTGATGTCAGCTATGGTCTGTATACCTTGTACATGTACTGGTAGTAAATAAAGATATTATATTATTATATATTGAAGGCAGGCTATCTTACATACCAGGGAGGTAGTGGGGCTTTAGGACAAGTTTACTTTGAACCAACTATTAGAAGACACCACGAGAAACACAAATACACTTGATCTTCGTGAGAATCAAGGAAGTAACCAGAGACATAACAATCACTAAGAGGATGTACTCTTCATTACAACCTCGTAGAAGTGGTAACAAGTGTACACTCCGAAGTAGAACACTGAAGAGTGTAGCAGAGGGATGTGCTGGGAATGTTACTACGATAATCACAGAACTGCAAGACAGTATTAATTAACACCAGCTGACACACAGTGAGGGACGCCAGCTGACACACAGTGAGGGACACCAGCTGACACACAGTGAGGGACGCCAGCTGACACACAGTGAGGGACACCAGCTGACACACAGTGAGGGACACCAGCTGACACACAGTGAGGGACACCAGCTGACACACAGTGAGGGACACCAGCTGACACACAGTGAGGGACACCAGCTGACACACAGTGAGGGACACCAGCTGACACACAGTGAGGGACACCAGCTGACACACAGTGAGGGACACCAGCTGACACACAGTGAGGGACACCAGCTGACACACAGTGAGGGACACCAGCTGACACACAGTGGGGGACACCAGCTGACACACAGTGAGGGACACCAGCTGACACACAGTGAGGGACACCAGCTGACACACAGTGAGGGACACCAGCTGACACACAGTGAGGGACACCAGCTGACACACAGTGAGGGACACCAGCTGACACACAGTGAGGGACACCAGCTGACACAGTAAGGGACACCAGCTGACACAGTGAGGGACACCAGCTGACACACAGTGAGGACACCAGCTGACACACAGTGAGGGACACCAGCTGACACAGTGAGGGACACCAGCTGACACACAGTAGGGACACCAGCTGACACAGTGAGGGACGCTACAACAGGACGCTGGATCTTCCTGTATTTCTGTTTTGATAAATATTCACTTTGAAGTGATCACAAAATATCAAAGTTATGTTTTACTGCAGAAATGGACACATGGGTGTTGTCTTCCTTTTTCTCTTTTATATTTCCTTTATATCCATTCATTATTTTTTTATTAATCCTATCTCTCTCTCTCTCTCTCTCTCTCTCTCTCTCTCTCTCCTCTCTCTCTCTTTTCTCTCTCTTTTTCTCCTCTCTCTCTCATCTCTCTATTTTCCCTCCTCATTCTCTTCTCTAACACTTATCATATCCTCTACATATTACTAATATTACCTCTTATAGTTACTATATAATTACCTCTGATATTACTATATAATTAACCTCTATCTAGTTACTGATAGTAATGAACCTCTACATAGTTACTATATAATTACCTCTGTATATTACTGATAGTAATTATCTCTACATATTACTATATATTAACCTCTTATAGTTACTTTATAATGTGAACCTCTACGATAGTTACTGATATAATGTGAACCTCTGTGATAGTTACTGATAGTAATGTGAACCTCTAATAGTTACTGATAGTAATGTGAACTCTACGATAGTTACTGATAGTAATGTGAACCTCTGATAGTTACTGTAGTAATGTGAACCTCTACGATAGTTACTGATAGTAATGTGAACTCTCGATAGTTACTGATAGTAATGTGAACCTCTGTGATAGTTACTGTAGTAATGTGAACTCTACGATAGTTACTGAAGTAATGTGAACCTCTCGATAGTTACTGTTAGTAATGTGAACCTCTACGATAGTTACTGATAGTAATGTGAACCTCTGTGATAGTTACTGATAGTAATGTGAACCTCTGTGATAGTTACTGTTAGTAATGTGAATCTCTGATAGTTACTGATAATGTGAACCTCGTGATAGTTACTGTAGTAATGAGAACCTCTGTGATAGTTACTGATAGTAATGTGAATCTCTACGATAGTTACTGACAGTAATGTGAACCTCTACGATAGTTACTGTTAGTAATGTGAACCTCTACGATAGTTACTGATAGTAATGTGAACCTCTGTGATAGTTACTGTTAGTAATGTGAACCTCTGTGATAGTTACTGTTAGTAATGTGAACCTCTGTGATAGTTACTGTTAGTAATGTGAACCTCTACGATAGTTACTGTTAGTAATGTGAACCTCTGTACGAAGTAGTTACTGATAGTAATGTGAACCTCTGTGATAGTTACTGATAGTAATGTGAACTCTACGATAGTTACTGATAAGTAATGTGAACCTCTGTGATAGTTACTGTTAGTAATGTGAACCTCTACGATAGTTACTGTTAGTAATGTGAACCTCTACGATAGTTACTGATAGTAATGTGAACCTCTGTGATAGTTACTGATAGTAATGTGAATCTCTACGATAGTTACTGATAGTAATGTGAACCTCTGTGATAGTTACTGTTAGTAATGTGAACCTCTACGATAGTTACTGTTAGTAATGTGAACCTCTGTCATAGTTACTGATAGTAATGTGAACCTCTATGATAGTTACTGATAGTAATGTGAACCTCTGTGATAGTTACTGATAGTAATGTTAACCTCTATGATAGTTACGACTTGTCTCTACGAGAGTTAACTTTAATTCTTATATTCTGAAGGACCCTTGATGTCTTATACATGGATTCCTTGATTGTTACTAAGGTTCCTTGATTGTTTATTACAGGCTTTTTCTACAGGTTCTTGATTGTTACTACAGGTTCCTTGATGTTTACTACAGGTTCCTTGATGGTTTATTTCAGGTTCATTGATGGTTTACTACAGGTTCCTTGATGGTTTACTACAGGACCCTTGATGGTTTACTACAGATTCCTTGATGGTTTACTACAGGTTCCTTGATGGTTTACTACAGGTTCCTTGATGGTTTATTTCAGGTTCATTGATGGTTTACTACAGGTTCCTTGATGGTTTACTACAGGACCCTTGATGGCTTACTACAGATTCCTTGATGGTTTACTACAGGTTCCTTGATGGTTTACTACAGGTTCCTTGATGGTTTACTACAGGACCCTTGATGGTTTACTACAGATTCCTTGATGGTTTACTACAGGTTCCTTGATGGTTTACTACAGGTTCCTTGATGGTTTATTTCAGGTTCCTTGATGGTTTACTACAGGTTCCTTGATGGTTTACTACAGGTTCCTTGATGGTTTACTACAGGACCCTTGATGGTTTACTACAGGACCCTTGATGGTTTACTACAGGACCCTTGATGGTTTACTACAGGACCCTTGATGGTTTACTACAGGACCCTTGATGGTTTACTACAGGACCCTTGATGGTTTACTACAGGACCCTTGATGGTTTACAACAGAATCCTTGATGGTTTACTACAGGATCCTTGATGGTTTACTACAGAATCCTTGATGGTTTGCTACAGGATCCTTGATGGTTTGCTACAGGATCCTTGATGGTTTACTACAGGATCCTTCATGGTTTACTACAGGCTCCTTGATTGTTTACTACAGGATCCTTGATAGTTTGCTACAGGATCCTTGATGGTTTACTACAGGTTCCTTGATGGTTTACTACAGAATCCTTGATGGTTTACTACAGGATCCTTGATTTTTTACTACAAAATCCTTGATGGTTTACTACAGGATCCTTGATGGTTTACTACAGGATCCTTGATGTTTACTACAGGCTTCTTGATGGTTTACTACAGGCTCCTTGATGGTTTACTACAGGATCCTTGATAGTTTGCTACAGGATCCTTGATGGTTTACTACAGGATCCTTGATGGTTTACTACAGGATCCTTGATAGTTTACTGCAGGATCCTTGATGGTGTACTACAGGATCCTTGAAGGTTTTCTACAGGCTCCTTGATTGTTTTCTACAGAATTCTTTGTTGCGTGGAGGTTCTTTCGTAGATTGGGTAATGAACAGACGAGATTGGGATGGTAACTTGGTGTATTGAGGACAAATAGACAGCGTGGAATCTCAAGAGTCGCAAGCCTGGTTCTTCTATACACGGTGTCTGGATGGTAATTGAGGCACGGATCCTTGATGCTTTACTACGGAATCCTTGATGCTTTACTACGGAATCCTTGATGCTTTACTACAGAATCCTTGATCGTTTACTACAGGACCCTTGATGGTTTACTACAGGATCCTTGATCGTTTACTGCAGGATCCTTGATCGTTTACTGCAGGATCCTTGAAGGTTTTCTACAGGATCCTTGATGGTTTTCTACAGGCTCCTTGAGGGTTTTCTACAGGCTCCTTGAGGGTTTACTAGAGAATCCTTGATGGTTTACTACAGGATCCTTGATGGTTTACTGCAGGATCTTTGATGGTTTACTACAGGATCCTTGATGGTTTAATGTAGGATCCTTGATGGTGTACTACAGGCTCCTTGATGGTTTACTACAGAATCATTGATGGTTTACTACAGAATCATTGATGGTTTACTACAGGTTCCTTGAATGTTTTCTACAGGCTTCTTGAGGGTTTCTTGAGGATTTCCTGAGGGTTCATTGAAGCTTGTTTGAGGCTTACGGGATACCATGAGGGTTCCTTCAGGGTTCCATGAAGTTTCCTGAGGGTTCCTTCAGGGTTCCATGAGGTTTCCTGAGGGTTCCTTCAGGGTTCCATTAAGTTTCCTGAGGGGTCCTGAGAGATTCGTTGAGAGTTTCCGACGGGTTTGTAGAGGGTTCCGTTCTGGTTCCTTGAGGATTCCATAAGGATTCCTACAGGGTTCCTTGAGGGTTACATGAGGGTTTCTTAAGTGTTACGTGAGGGTTTCCTGAGGGTCTCTAAGGGTTTCTTAAATATGTCCATTGAGGGTTATTTGAGGGATTCCTGGAGGGTTCTGTAATGGTTCCGCGAGGGTTCCATAAGATTTCCTGGAGGGTTCCATGAGAGTTCTAGGGGGTTCCTGGAGGGTTCCAGGGGGCTTTATGAGGGCTCCTTCAGGGTTTCCATAGACAACAAGGAAGGCTGTTAGCCATCATGCAAGGTGTTTTGGGACCACTCTCCCTTTCCTAGGATCAAACCTAATTTCCTCACATTCATCAGACAACCCCTGCGGGTTTAGGGATTTCCCGTAAACATATAATGCCAATAATAATATTATTATTATTGTCACTCTCCATGTACAGTGACACATGTGACTGTTCTCACTCATGTACAGTGACACATGTGACTGTTCTCACTCATGTACAGTGACACATGTGACTGTTCTCACTCATGTACAGTGACACATGTGACTGTTCTCACTCTCATGTACAGTGACACATGTGACTGTTCTCACTCTCATGTACAGTGACACATGTGACTGTTCTCACTCATGTACAGTGACACATGTGACTGTTCTCACTCTCATGTACAGTGACACATGTGACTGTTCTCACTCTCATGTACAGTGACACATGTGACTGTTCTCACTCTCATGTACAGTGAAACATGTGACTGTTCTCACTCATGTACAGTGACACATGTGACTGTTCTCACTCTCATGTACAGTGACACATGTGACTGTTCTCACTCATGTATAATGACACATGTGACTGTTCTTCTGACTCTTCATGTACAGTCACACATGTGACTGTTCTTCTGACTCTTCTTCATGTGCAGTCACACATGTGACTGTTCTTCTGACTCTTCTTCATGTACAGTCACACATGTGACTGTTCTTCTGACTCCTTCATGTGCAGTCACACATGTGACTGTTCTTCTGACTCTTCTTCATGTGCAGTCACACATGTGACTGTTCTTCTGACTCTTCTTCATGTACAGTCACACATGTGACTGTTCTTCTGACTCCTTCATGTGCAGTCACAAATGTGACTGTTCTTCTGACTCTTCTTCATGTACAGTCACACATGTGACTGTTCTTCTGACTCCTTCATGTGCAGTCACACATGTGACTGTTCTTCTGACTCTTCTTCATGTGCAGTCACACATGTGACTGTTCTTCTGACTCTTCTTCATGTGCAGTCACACATGTGACTGTTCTTCTGACTCTTCTTCATGTACAGTCACACATGTGACTGTTCTTCTGACTCCTTCATGTGCAGTCACACATGTGACTGTTCTTCTGACTCCTTCATGTGCAGTCACACATGTGACTGTTCTTCTGACTCTTCTTCATGTGCAGTCACACATGTGACTGTTCTTCTGACTCTTCTTCATGTACAGTCACACATGTGACTGTTCTTCTGACTCCTTCATGTGCAGTCACACATGTGACTGTTCTTCTGAATCCTTCATGTGCAGTCACACATGTGACTGTTCTTCTGACTCTTCTTCATGTAGAGTCACACATGTGACTGTTCTTCTCACTCTTCATGTACAGTCACACATGTGACTGTTCTTCTTTCTCACTCTTCTTCATGTACAGTCACACATGTGACTGTTCTTCTCACTCTTCTTCATGTACAGTCACACATGTGACTGTTCTTCTCACTCTTCTTCATGTACAGTCACACATGTGACTGTTCTTCTCACTCTTCCTCATGTACAGTCACACATGTGACTGTTCTTCTCACTCTTCTTCATGTACAGTCACACATGTGACTGTTCTTCTCACTCTTCTTCATGTACAGTCACACATGTGACTTTTCTTCTCACTCTTCTTCATGTACAGTCACACATGTGACTGTTCTTCTCACTCTCCTTCATGTACAGTCACACATGTGACTGTTCTTCTCACCCTCCTTCATGCACAGTCACACATGTAACTGACAGAAGCAAATGCTGCGTCTGGAACATTTACACACATATGCAAGGGATGATTTGGATGACGAGATATGGGTAAACATTTGCAAAATTTATGGATGTGACAGAGTAAATACATCATACATCCTGCAGGAGCAGGACTCTATGTAGAAAACACATTTTTGTTGCAAAGACCTGTTGCATTCATCAAATTATGCAGTAGAAGTACAGGTAGAGGTAGGCTGGCCAGGACAGGTCGTGACCCGGGTCTTCTACACGAAGTACAGGTAGAGGTAGGTTGGCCAGGGCAGGTCGTGACCCGGGTCTTCTACACGCAGTACAGGTAGAGGTAGGTTGGCCAGGACAGGTCGTGACCCGGGTCTTCTACACGCAGTACAGGTAGAGGTAGGCTGGCCAGGACAGGTCGTGACCCGGGTCTTCTACACGCAGTACAGGTAGAGGTAGGCTGGCTAGGACAGGTCGTGACCCGGGTCTTCTACACGCATTACAGGTAGAGGTAGGCTGGCCAGGACAGGTCGTGACCCGGGTCTTCTACACGCATTACAGGTAGAGGTAAGCTGGCCAGGACAGGTCGTGACCCGGGTTTTGTACAGGTAGAGGTTGGCTGGCCAGGACAGGTCGTGACCCGGGTCTTCTACACGCATTACAGGTAGAGGTAGGATGGCCAGGACAGGTCGTGACCCGGGTCTTCTACACGCATTACAGGTAGAGGTAGGCTGGCCAGGACAGGTCGTGACCCGGGTCTTCTACACGCATTACAGGTAGAGGTAGGCTGGCCAGGACAGGTCGTGACCCGGGTCTTGTACAGGTAGAGGTAGGCTGGCCAGGACAGGTCGTGACCCGGGTCTTCTACACGCATTACAGGTAGAGGTAGGATGGCCAGGACAGGTCGTGACCCGGGTCTTCTACACGCATTACAGGTAGAGGTAGGCTGGCCAGGACAGGTCGTGACCCGGGTCTTCTACACGCAGTACAGGTAGAGGTAGGCTGGCCAGGACAGGTCGTGACCCGGGTCTTCTACACGCATTACAGGTAGAGGTAGGCTGGCCAGGACAGGTCGTGACCCGGGTCTTCTACACGCATTACAGGTAGAGTTAGGATGGCCAGGACAGGTCGTGACCCGGATCTTCTACACGCATTACAGGTAGAGGTAGGCTGGCCAGGACAGGTCGTGACCCGGGTCTTCTACACGCATTACAGGTAGAGGTAGGATGGCCAGGACAGGTCGTGACCCGGGTCTTCTACACGCATTACAGGTAGAGGTAGGATGGCCAGGACAGGTCGTGACCCGGGTCTTCTACACGCATTACAGGTAGAGGTAGGATGGCCAGGACAGGTCGTGACCCGGGTCTTCTACACGCAGTACAGGTAGAGGTAGGCTGGCCAGGACAGGTCGTGACCGGGTCTTCTACACGCATTACAGGTAGAGGTAGGCTGGCCAGGACAGGTCGTGACCCGGGTCTTCTACACGCAGTACAGGTAGAGTAGGATGGCCAGGACAGGTCGTGACCCGGATCTTCTACACGCATTACAGGTAGAGGTAGGCTGGCCAGGACAGGTCGTGACCCGGGTCTTCTACACGCATTACAGGTAGAGGTAGGATGGCCAGGACAGGTCGTGACCCGGGTCTTCTACACGCATTACAGGTAGAGGTAGGATGGCCAGGACAGGTCGTGACCCGGGTCTTCTACACGCATTACAGGTAGAGGTAGGATGGCCAGGACAGGTCGTGACCCGGGTCTTCTACACGCAGTACAGGTAGAGGTAGGCTGGCCAGGACAGGTCGTGACCCGGGTCTTCTACACGCATTACAGGTAGAGGTAGGCTGGCCAGGACAGGTCGTGACCCGGGTCTTCTACACGCAGTACAGGTAGAGGTAGGTTGGCCAGGACAGGTCGTGACCCGGGTCTTCTACACGCAGTACAGGTAGAGGTAGGCTGGCCAGGACAGGTCGTGACCCGGGTCATCTACACGCAGTACAGGTAGAGGTAGGCTGGCCAGGACAGGTCGTGACCCGGGTCTTCTACACGCAGTACAGGTAGAGGTAGGCTGGCCAGGACAGGTCGTGACCCGGGTCTTCTACACGCATTACAGGTAGAGGTAGGCTGGCCAGGACAGGTCGTGACCCGGGTCTTCTACACGCAGTACAGGTAGAGGTAGGCTGGCCAGGACAGGTCGTGACCCGGGTCATCTACACGCTGTAAAAGTATTAAGCATTAAAGTGGGAAATAAGAGTTTGGTAATATTCTGGTAGATAAACCAGCGTCAACAACAGCTGGGAAATTCATAGATCAGATAAGGAAGATAGATAACTGTCTTGAAAATCTTTAAAGCTCCATATCAAAAGAATTTTCCCTCTAAAATTTCAACCTCTCAAATGTGAAATGGAAAATTGTAAATGAGAGTAGTGTCAGAAAGATGCTTACCAGAGAGCAAATGTGGCTCTTGTGAAAGGTTACCATGAAACCAACAGATAAAAAGCACTTGATATGAAAAATACACTTGACTTGACCTTCACAAACAACGAGGAAGTAATGGGAGCCATAACAGTCACATATACACTGATGACAACATGTATAAGTTTAGGAGTGTGAAACTCTGTAAATAATCCACGAAAAATAATGTTCAGTTAATTTAGGTTCAACAACAGAGAATTGACTGAAACATAATAAACAAAGAACTGTCAGACATAGCCTGAGAAACAGTCACTAGCACACTAGACTCAGCAGTGCTGAGAAACAGTCACTAGCACACTAGACTCAGCAGTGCTGAGAAACAGTCACTAACACACTAGACTCAGCAGTGCTGAGAAACAGTCACTAACACACTAAACATTCACTGGGAACGCCTTAAAGTCTTGAACATGTACTCACTGGAGCGGAGGAGAGATACTACATGATAATGTACACCTGGAAAGTACTCGAGGGTCTGGTCCCAAATCTGCACACTGCCATAACAACATACTGGAGTGAGAGATATGGGAGGAAGTGTAAAATAAACCCAGTGAGGAGCAGGGGTGCGGTGGGGACAATACGGGAACACTGTATCAACATCCGGGGTCCCAGACTATTCAACATCTTACCAGAAGATATCAGAAACATCGCTGGAACAAGTGTAGAAGCCTTCAAGAGGAAACTGGACAAATATCTTCACCAGGTGTCAGATCAACCAGGCTGTGAAAGATATGTGGGGCAGCGGGCTACCAGCAACAACAGCCTGGTTGACCAGGTTCGCACCAGACGAGGCTGGCCTATGGCCGGACTCCGGGAGTATGCAACCTCTAGGAACTCATCAGAGGGATATCAAAGGTGGTAGTAGTAATAGTAGTAGTATCAGCAGCAGTGGAGGAAACTCTTGGTTGCTATGTAATAGCGGGGTTTATTGTTGTGAAGGAAATTGTTGCTAATACTTCAGAGATGACGTAGCTGCCTTTATTCTGTTTAAAAGTGTTTGAAATGGCGATTAAGGATGATTCAAGGCATTTTTATCTGCGGAAATTAGATACTTTAATCAAAAGGCGTCGTTAAATCTCATCAGATAGTTGGCGGAATTCCTGTGTTGTACAATGCGTTGTTCAAGTCAATGAACAATGAAGAGTCTCCACTCATCTGGATTGCATGCAATTCCAATTGCATCAAACAGGCCTGATACATCAGTACAGTAGCACAACCTGCATCTGTCAGATCATAGTCTTGTTCACTGTGATCTTCATTTTCTGATTTGCTGCTTTCTTCTAATGGCGGTTGACTTCTTCCTGGAGGTGTAGGTACAGGAAGATCAGCACTGTGTGCTACTGGTGCAGTAGAAGAAGGAAGGTCTGGATAAGAAATAGCTGGTGCATTTTTCCCAGTTCGGTGTTTGGAAGGATCCACCAGGCAGAAGTAGCAGTTGGTTGGGTGATCAGTGGGTTCACCAGGCAGAAGTAGCAGTTGGTTGAGTGATCAGTGGGTTCACCAGGCAGAAGTAGCAGTTGGTTGAGTGATCAGTGGGTTCACCAGGCAGAAGTAGCAGTTGGTTGAGTGGTCAGTGGGTTCACCAGGCAGAAGTAGCAGTTGGTTGGGTGATCAGTGGGTTCACCAGGCAGAAGTAGCAGTTGGTTGAGTGATCAGTGGGTTCACCAGGCAGAAGTAGCAGTTGGTTGGGTGGTCAGTGGGTTCACCAGGCAGAAGTAGCAGTTGGTTGAGTGATCAGTGGGTTCACCAGGCAGAAGTAGCAGTTGGTTGAGTGATCAGTGGGTTCACCAGGCAGAAGTAGCAGTTGGTTGAGTGATCAGTGGGTTCACCAGGCAGAAGTAGCAGTTGGTTGAGTGATCAGTGGGTTCACCAGGCAGAAGTAGCAGTTGGTTGAGTGATCAGTGGGTCTCACCAGGCAGAAGTACAGTTGGTTGAGTGATCAGTGGGTTCACCAGGCAGAAGTAGCAGTTGGTTGAGTGATCAGTGGGTTCACCAGGCAGAAGTAGCAGTTGGTTGATGATCAGTGGGTTCACCAGGCAGAAGTAGCAGTTGGTTGAGTGATCAGTGGGTTCACCAGGCAGAAGTAGCAGTTGGTTGAGTGATCAGTGGGTTCCAGCGAAGCAGTGGTGGTGATCAGGGGTTCCAGAAGTAGCAGTTGGTTGAGTGATCAGTGGGTTCACCAGGCAGAAGTAGCAGTTGTTGAGTGATCAGTGGGTTCACCAGGCAGAAGTAGCAGTTGGTTGAGTGATCAGTGGGTTCACCAGGCAGAAGTAGCAGTTGGTTGAGTGATCAGTGGGTTCACCAGGCAGAAGTAGCAGTTGGTTGAGTGATCAGTGGGTTCACCAGGCAGAAGTAGCAGTTGTTGTGAGTGATCAGTGGGTTCACCAGGCAGAAGTAGCAGTTGGTTGGAGTGATCAGTGGGTTCACCAGGCAGAAGTAGCAGTTGGTTGAGTGATCAGTGGGTTCACCAGGCAGAAGTAGCAGTTGGTTGAGTGATCAGTGGGTTCACCAGGCAGAAGTAGCAGTTGGTTGAGTGATCAGTGGGTTCACCAGGCAGAAGTAGCAGTTGGTTGGTGATCAGTGGGTTCACCAGGCAGAAGTAGCAGTTGGTTGAGTGATCAGTGGGTTCACCAGGCAGAAGTAGCAGTTGGTTGAGTGATCAGTGGGTTCACCAGGCAGAAGTAGCAGTTGGTTGAGTGATCAGTGGGTTCACCAGGCAGAAGTAGCAGTTGGTTGAGTGATCAGTGGGTTCACCAGGCAGAAGAGCAGTTGGTTGAGTGATCAGTGGGTTCACCAGGCAGAAGTAGCAGTTGGTTGAGTGATCAGTGGGTTCACCAGGCAGAAGTAGCAGTTGGTTGAGTGATCAGTGGGTTCACCAGGCAGAAGTAGCAGTTGGTTGAGTGATCAGTGGGTTCACCAGGCAGAAGTAGCAGTTGGTTGAGTGATCAGTGGTTCACCAGGCAGAAGTAGCAGTGGTTGAGTGATCAGTGGTTCACCAGGCAGAAGTAGCAGTTGGTTGAGTGATCAGTGGGTTCACCAGGCAGAAGTAGCAGTTGGTTGAGTGATCAGTGGGTTCACCAGGCAGAAGTAGCAGTTGGTTGAGTGATCAGTGGGTTCACCAGGCAGAAGTAGCAGTTGGTTGAGTGATCAGTGTGTTCACCAGGCAGAAGTAGCAGTTGGTTGAGTGATCAGTGGGTTCACCAGGCAGAAGTAGCAGTTGGTTGAGTGATCAGTGGGTTCACCAGGCAGAAGTAGCAGTTGGTTGAGTGATCAGTGGGTTCACCGGGCGAAGCAGTTGGTTGGATCAGGTCACAGAAGTAGCAGTTGGTTGAGTGATCAGTGGGTTCACCAGGCAGAAGTAGCAGTTGGTTGAGTGCTCAGTTTGTTCACCAGGCAGAAGTAGCAGTTGTTGAGTGATCAGTGGGTTCACAAGGCAGAAGTAGCAGTTGTTGAGTGATCAGTGGGTTCACCAGGCAGAAGTAGCAGTTGGTTGGGTGATCAGTGGGTTCACCAGGCAGAAGTAGCAGTTGGTTGGGTGATCAGTGGGTTCACCAGGCAGAAGTAGCAGTTGTTGAGTGATCAGTGGGTTCACCAGGCAGAAGTAGCAGTTGGTTGGGTGATCAGTGGGTTCACCAGGAAGAAGTAGCAGTTGGTTGGGTGATCAGTGGGTTCACCAGGCAGAAGTAGCAGTTGGTTGGGTGATCAGTGGGTTCACCAGGCAGAAGTAGCAGTTGGTTGAGTGCTCAGTGGGTTCACCAGGCAGAAGTAGCAGTTGTTGAGTGATCATTGGGTTCCCGTCATATTCTAGGAACACCAAACTTCATGGCTCTGTTTTCTCCTCTATATCATCCTGTAAAAGAACAAAAGAATTAGTTTGTTACATTTCATTTGAAAAATGTTCCTATTCAAGATTTTATCTTTCATATAACTAATGACTTTCTTACCTTCCAATGTTTTCTTACAATGCTCCCAAGCAACATGAGGTGCCCAGGTCTTGTCTTACAATGCTCCCAAGCAACATGAGGTGCCCAGGTCTTGTCTTACAATGCTCCCAAGCAACATGAGGTGCCCAGGTCTTGTCTTACAATGCTCACAAGCAACATGAGGTGCCCAGGTCTTGTCTTACAATGCTCCCAAGCAACATGAGGTGCCCAGGTCTTGTCTTACAATGCTCACCAGCAACATGAGGTGCCCAGGTCTTGTCTTACAATGCTCACAAGCAACATGAGGTGCCCAGGTCTTGTCTTACAATGCTCACAAGCAACATGAGGTGCCCAGGTCTTGTCTTACAATGCTCACCAGCAACATGAGGTGCCCAGGTCTTGTCTTACAATGCTCACCAGCAACATGAGGTGCCCAGGTCTTGTCTTACAATGCTCACAAGCAACATGAGGTGCCCAGGTCTTGTCTTACAATGCTCACAAGCAACATGAGGTGCCCAGGTCTTGTCTTACAATACTCACAAGCAACATGAGGTGCCCAGGTCTTGTCTTACAATGGTCACCAGCAACATGAGGTGCCCAGGTCTTGTCTTACAATACTCACAAGCAACATGAGGTGCCCAGGTCTTGTCTTACAATGCTCACCAGCAACATGAGGTGCCCAGGTCTTGTCTTGGTCCACAACTGACATGCCAAAATATGCTTTGTAAGCTTCACACATTTTTTAGATGCTGTTACAGACCTTCTTTGATCTTGTCTTAATGAATTGACCACATATGTAGCAGAATGCATCTGCAGAATGATTGCAACCTCTTGATGCCATGTCACTTCTGATGTGTCTTCTCAGGCAGCCAGAGCTGAACTGAATGCTGGGTTTTGAGTCCCTATTTTTATATTTGCCAAGCAAAACCCTGGAACATAATAGTTTTACATCAGTCTTTCTTGAACGTGTTCCAGAAGTGTCCTGACCACAGAAGCAAAGTTCTGGGATCAGAATTGCTTTTTTTTTAAATTTTAAATTGGGAAATTATTATTTCCCAGGAACACGATAAAAGTGATATTTTGTTACATGGTGTTGTTATTATTATTATTATTATTATTTACAGAGGGCTTTTGAGTTATCAGTGTTGTTAAGTTACGAATCCGGCACAATATTTGTTCGTAAGAGCAGATAAACAATTGTGGTTTGTATTTCAGGAGCGTCTGTTGTTGTCAGTGTTGCCTCAGCACGTAGCCATGGAGATGAAGGCTGACATTATCAAGCCTGTGGAGGGTCAGTTCCACAAGATCTACATCCAGCGACACGAGAACGTCAGGTGAGTCCTCCAGCCAGCCTGCTGACCTTACTGCTTCCTCTCATGCTAGAGTGTCAGGTACACGAGAACGTCAGGTGAGTCCTCCAGCCAGCCTGCTGACCTTACTGCTTCCTCTCATGCTAGAGTGTCAGGTACACGAGAACGTCAGGTGAGTCCTCCAGCCAGCCTGCTGACCCTACTGCTTCCTCCCATGCTAGAGTGTCAGGTACACGAGAACGTCAGGCGAGTCCTCCAGCCAGCCTGCTGACCTTACTGCTTCCTCCCATGCTAGAGTGTCAGGTACACGAGAACGTCAGGCGAGTCCTCCAGCCAGCCTGCTGACCTTACTGCTTCCTCCCATGCTAGTGTGTCAGGTACACGAGAACGTCAGGTGAGTCCTCCAGCCAGCCTGCTGACCTTACTGCTTCCTCCCATGCTAGAGTGTCACGACAAAAGGACAAGTTAAAGAATGAGACACTTGTGCAACATTTTGGAATCTTTATTGCTGAAATGCTTCGCCCGCCAGTGGCTTCCTCAGTCCAATACAGAAAAGAATGGTAGAAGAAGAGGTGTAGTTTGAGGCCATCAAATAATCCTCAAAAAGATTCCCAAATGTTGCACAAGTGTTGCAATCTTCAACTTGTCGATGTTCTAAACCTTGTACATGACACCAGGCCAAGATTAACAGACGGAGGATCAAGCCTCCACCACTCCTTGTGCTAAAGAGCCACGACGCCTTGCTGCTGTGTGGCGTAGGTCATCCCGAGGGGTTTAGTCAAGTGCTGGTAGGAATTAGATGTATTTCGGTTATTGCAACATCCGAGGAATGTATCCCCATATTGCATAACCCCAGCTTCCTCTACCTCAGTGCTTGCGACAGGAATAGTGCAGAGTGCGGCATAAGTTTGTAATGCAGATGAAGATCAGCACAGAAGCATTCGCAAGTGATCATATGGAAATTAATATCCCAGTTTCTTCAATAAAAATAGCAAATTAGGACAGCCCAAATCATTTTTAAACCTTCCATTAAGAAACACCAACTTTGAAGCTAAACTGAAGAGGCATTCTCTCGTTATCTGTGAGACCAAAATCCTGACAGTAAGAAAGTCTTTCCTCATCAGATTTAAAAATGCTACTTTTTCAGTTTTCTTTTCCCATTTATTTCCTATTTCACATTCTCTGCGATCCTATAGGAAAAATATTTGATTTTTAGCTTTTCAAAATATTCAGTTTGATTAAATTTTTTAATTAGCGGACTGGCACCCATACAATCCAGAATCGGTACAAAAATACTTCCAATTAAGATATAACGGCATTTGGGGTTTGAAGCCTAACAGAAGAAGCATTCATTAGTTATTACATGTGAAACGATTTATTTAATAAAAGTTGCAAATTGAAATTTACACAGCTCAAAATGAGCATCAAACTTTTTTTAATAACGCCCACCAGGAAATTCATTCTCAAGTAGTTGATCTCATTTCAACGATTCCATTTTTTTTACCATTTCAGTAAAATTTACAATGTTGATGTGATGAGAGTAAGGTGATGGGTTTGAGCTTTCTTATAGCATCATCATTAATGGTACAGGAAGAATGACGACTACACAACATAACCCTCACATAGCAGAGACGAGCTTATGGAGACGTTTCGGTCCGACTTGAACCATTTATTGTTCCTATCTTTTCGTTCTTTCTCAATGAAGACCTGTCACGGAGCACAGCAGATAAAACATAGCAGATCCACATCATAGAATGTATGAGGTAAAACACTTAGTAATAACTCTAACATAGAATGTGACATGTGGAGATGACAGTAAAGTAGGATCCCGTATCCGCGGGGGATACCTTCCAACACCTACTGTGGATACCTGAAACCCTGGATAATAGCGAACCTATATATGTCATTTTTCATTTACATATGTACCTATGATAAAGTTTAATTGATAAATTATGCAAAATAAGTCTAGAATTAAAACTTTTTCACTGATGGGAAGCATTTCATGGCTTCTCCTGGGCTTTGAAGAACTGCTGCCATCACTATTTTTGCATTTTCGTCCCATTATTAAGCATAATTATGGGTTATTTTTGGGCCACAGTAAACCGTGGATAACTGAAACCGTGGATACCAGATCAGTGGTTATGGGGGGTTCTGCTGTATATGCAATAAGGCCAGGATAATGCCTGGAGTGTACCTGGAGGGTATTCCGAAGGTCAACGCCCCTGCGGCCCAGTCCGTGACCAGGCCTCGTGGTGGATCAGGGCCTGATCAACCAGGCTGTTACTCCTGGCCGCATGTAAACTGACGTACGAGCCACAGCCCGGCTGGTCAGGTACTTTGGGTGTCTCTCCAGCTCCCTCTTGAAGACAGCCAGGGGTCTATTGGTAATCCCCCTTATGTATGCTGGGAAGCAGTTGAATAGTCTTGGGCCCCTGACACTTATTGTGTTGTCTCTCAGTGTACTTATAGCTCCCCTGCTTTTCATTGAGGGGATGCCACTGATGGTAGTTTTCAAAGTAGTGGTACTGTTACGACTTGAATGTTGGTGTGAGCACAGTGCCTTGCAAGGCAGGAGAGCACAGTGCCTTGCAAGGCAGGAGAGCACAGTGCCTTGCAAGGCAGGAGCGCACAGTGCCTTGCAAGGCAGGAGAGCACAGTGCCTTGCAAGGCAGGAGCGCACAGTGCCTTGCAAGGCAGGAGCGCACAGTGCCTTGCAAGGCAGGAGCGCACAGTGCCTTGCAAGGCAGGAGAGCACAGTGCCTTGCAAGGCAGGAGCGCACAGTGCCTTGCAAGGCAGGAGCGCACAGTGCCTTGCAAGGCAGGAGAGCACAGTGCCTTGCAAGGCAGGAGCGCACAGTGCCTTGCAAGGCAGGAGCGCACAGTGCCTTGCAAGGCAGGAGCGCACAGTGCCTTGCAAGGCAGGAGCGCACAGTGCCTTGCAAGGCAGGAGCGCACAGTGCCTTGCAAGGCAGGAGAGCACAGTGCCTTGCAAGGCAGGAGCGCACAGTGCCTTGCAGGAGAGGACAGTGCTGAGGCACAGTGCCTTGCAAGGCAGGAGAGCACAGTGCCTTGCAAGGCAGGAGCGCACAGTGCCTTGCAAGGCAGGAGAGCACAGTGCCTTGCAAGGCAGGAGCGCACAGTGCCTTGCAAGGCAGGAGAGCACAGGTGGACAATATAGAGAGGTCATAAAGTGTCCCGTGGCTCAGTTGGCAACTCACTTGCCGCACACACAGTGTCCGTGGTTCAATCCCAGGCACGGGTGGAAATAATGGGCATGGTTCCTTACACCTGCTGTTGCTGTTCACCTAGCAGTAAGTAGGTGCCTGGGTGTTAGTCACCTTACACCTGCTGTCCCTGTTCACCTAGCAGTAAGTAGGTGCCTAGGTGTTAGTCACCTTACACCTGCTGTCCCTGTTCACCCAGCAGTAAGTAGGTACCTGGGTGTTAGTCACCTTACACCTGCTGTCCATGGGTGTTAGTGGACTGGTGTGGGTGGCATCCTGGGGGACAAGACTGAAGGACCACAATGGAAATAAGATAGTCTTCAATGACGCACTGACTTTAATTGGGTTATCCTGGGTGGATAACCTCCCTACCCTGGGTTATGCTGGGTGGATAACCCTCCCTACCCTGGGTTATCCTGGGTGGATAACCCTCCCTACCCTGGGTTATCCTTGGTGGATAACCCTCCCTACCCTGGGTTATGCTGGGTGGATAACCCTCCCTACCCTGGGTTATCCTGGGTGGATAACCCTCCCTACCCTGGGTTATCCTTGGTGGATAACCCTCCCTACCCTGGGTTATGCTGGGTGGATAACCCTCCCTACCCTAGGATTAATCCCTTGGTGGATAACCCTCCTACCCTGGGTTATCTGGGTGGATAACCTCCTACCCTGGGTTATCTGGTGATAACCTCCTACCCTGGGTTATCCTTGGTGGATAACCCTCCCTACCCTGGGTTATGCTGGGTGGATAACCCTCCCTACCCTGGGTTATCCTTGGTGGATAACCCTCCCTACCCTGGGTTATGCTGGGTGGATAACCCTCCCTACCCTGGGTTATCCTTGGGTGGATAACCCTCCCTACCCTGGGTTATGCTGGTGGATAACCCTCCCTACCCATGGGTTATCCTGGGTGGATAACCCTCCCTACCCTGGGTTATGCTTGGTGGATAACCCTCCCTACCCTGGTTTATCCTGGGTGGATAACCCTCCCTACCCTGGGTTATCCTGGGTGGATGACCCTCCCTACCCTGGGTTATCCTGGGTGGATAACCCTCCCTACCCTGGGTTATGCTTGGTGGATAACCCTCCCTACCCTGGGTTATCCTGGGTGGATAACCCTCCCTACCCTGGGTTATCCTGGGTGGATAACCCTCCCTAACCTGGGTTATCCTGGGTGGATAACCCTCCCTACCCTGGGTTATCCTGGGTGGATGACCCTCCCTACCCTGGGTTATCCTAGGTGGATAACCCTCCCTACCCTGGGTTATCCTGGGTGGCTAACCCTCCCTACCCTGGGTTATCCTGGGTGGCTAACCCTCCCTACCCTAGGTTATCCTGGGTGGATAACCCTCCCTAACCTGGGTTATCCTGAGTGGATGACCCTCCCTACCCTGAGTTATCCTGGGTGGATAACCCTCCCTACCCTGGGTTATCCTGGGTGGATAACCCTCCCTAACCTGGGTTATCCTGGGTGGATAACCCTCCCTACCCTGGGTTATCCTGGGTGGATGACCCTCCCTACCCTGGGTTATCCTAGGTGGATAAACCTCCCTACCCTGGGTTATCCTGGGTGGATAACCCTCCCTACCCTGGGTTATCCTGGGTGGCTAACCCTCCCTACCCTAGGTTATCCTGGGTGGATAACCCTCCCTAACCTGGGTTATCCTGGGTGGATAATCCTCCCTACCCTGGGTTAAAAATCCCAATAAATCTTATCTCAAGTGATCGTACAAAGTCAACAACTAAAGCATTTAGAGCGCTTCAAAGTGTGGACAAAACCCAGTGATGAGGACGGGATCCCTGAGCGCAATAAGAGAGCACTGAATCAACATGCGGGGTCCAAGACTCTTCAACATACTACCAACAGATATCATCAGTATTACTGGACAATGTATGTTAAGTGTGCGTACCTGGGTTATACTTAGAGAGGGTTTCAGGGGTCAACGCCCCCGCGGCCCGGTCTTTGACCAGGCCTCGAGGTGGATCAAGGCCTGATCATCCAAGGCTGTTACTGCTGGTCGCACGCAAACCAACGTATGAACCACAGCCCGGCTGGTCAGGTACTGAATTTAGAAGACAGTCAGGGGTCTGTTGTTAATCCCCCTTATGTATGCTGGGAGGCAGTTGAACAGTCTTGGGGCCCCTGACGCTTATTATGTTGTCTCTCAGTGTACTCGTGGCTCCCTTGCTTTTCATTGGGGAATGTTGCATCTCCTGCCGAGTCTTTTGCACAAGTCGAGGAATTTCAACCGTTCCCAGTAATTTAGGTGCTTTATCGTACTTATATGTGCCGTGAAGGTTCTCTGTACATTCTCCAGGTCTACCTTGAAAGGGGCTGTTAGTGTACAGTAATATTGCAGCCTAGAGAGAACAAGCGATTTGAAGAGAATAATCATAGGCTTGGCATCCCTGGTTTTGAAGGTTCTCATTATCCATCCTGTCATTTTCCTAACTGGTGTGATGGATACATTGTTGTGATCTTTGAATGTGAGATCCTCTGACATTATCACTCCCAGGTCCTTCACTATAGTTTTTCGCTCTATTGTGTGGTTGGAATTTGTTTTATACTCCAATATAGTTTTAATTTCCTCAAGTTTTCCATATCGGAGTAATTGAAATTTCTCTTCATAGAACTTCATATTGTTTTCTGCAGCCCAGTTAAAGATTTGGTTTATGTCTGCTTGGAGTCTTGCAGTGTCTTCAACGGTGGACACTGTCATACAGATTCGGTTGTCATCTGCAAAGGAAGACACAGCACTGTGGCTTATATCCCTGTCTGTCAGATACGAGGATGAGGAGCAGGATGGGGCGAGTACTGTGCCTTGTGGAACAGAGCTTTTCACAGTAGCTGCCTCAGACTTTACTCTGTTGACTACTACTCTTTGTGTTCTACGTGTTAGGAAATTATAGATCCATCTACCAACTTTTCCTGTTATTCCTTTATCACGCATTTGTGTGCTATTACACCATGGTCACACTGGTAGTATACGTACTACACCTGTATCTCGTTTCCTCTAGAGCCTCCAGAGCATGGTGAGTGTGTATGGTGAGTGTGTATGGTGAGTGTGTATGGTGAGTGTGTATGGTGAGTATGTATGTTGAGTGTGTATGGTGAGTGTGTATGATTGTGTATGGTGAGTGTGTATGGTGAGTATGGTGAGTGTGTATGGTGAGTGTGTATGGTGAGTATGGTGAGTGTGTATGGTGAGTATGGTGATTGTGTATGGTGAGTGTGTATGGTGTGTATTGTGAGTGTGTTGTGAGTGTGTATGGTGAGTGTGTATTGTGAGTGTGTATGGTGAGTGTTTATGGTGTGTATGGTGAGTATGTTGAATGTGTATGGTGTGTATGTTGAGTATGTATGGTGTGTATGTTGAGTGTGTATGGTGAATGTGTATGTTGAGTGTGTATGGTGTGTATGTTGAGTGTGTATGTTGAGTATGTATGGTGTGTATGTTGAGTATGTATGGTGTGTATGTTGAGTGTGTATGGTATGTATGTTGAGTGTGTATGGTGTGTATGTTGAGTGTGTATGGTGAGTGTGCATGGTGAGCCTGGCTCATGGCCGGGCTCAGAGAGTAGAGACACTCTCGAAACTTTTCAAAGGTAAAGGTATGGTGAGTGTGTATGTTGATTGTGTATGGTGAGTGTGCATGGTGAATGGTGTATGTGAGTGTATGGTGAGCGTGTATGGTGAATGTGTATGAGTGTGTATGGTGAGTGTGTATGGTGAGTGTGTATGGTGAGTGTGTATGGTGAGTGTGTGTGTTGAGTGTGTGTGTTGAGTGTGTATGGTGAGTGCATTGTGAATGTGTATGGTAGTGTGCATGTTGAGTGTGTATGGTGAGTGCATTGTGAATGTGTATGGTAGTGTGCATGTTGAGTGTGTATGGTGAGTGCATTGTGAATGTGTATAGTAGTGTGCATGTTGAGTGTGTATGGTGAGTGCATTGTGAATGTGTATGGTAGTGTGCATGTTGAGTGTGTATGGTGAGTGCATTGTGAATGTGTATGGTAGTGTGCATGTTGAGTGTGTATGGTGAGTGCATTGTGAATGTGTATGGTAGTGTGCATGTTGAGTGTGTATGGTGAGTGCATTGTGAATGTGTATGGTAGTGTGCATGTTGAGTGTGTATGGTGAGTGCATTGTGAATGTGTATGGTAGTGTGCATGTTGAGTGTGTATGAGTGTGCAGAAAATAACAAAAATACTCCACCACCTCTAAGCCTTGTTGGAGTGGAGCCACAGTCACAGGCACAGTCAGAGGCACAGTCAGTGGCACAGAGGCACAGTCAGTGGCATAGTGGCACATTCAGTGGCATAGTGGCATAGTCAGAGGCACAGTCAGTGGCATAGTGGCACAGTCAGAGGCACAGTCAGAGGAACAGTCAGAGGCACAGTCAGAGGAACAGTCAGTGGCACAGTCAGAGGCACAGTGGCACAGTCAGAGGCACAGTGGCACAGTCAGAGGCACAGAGGCACAGTCAGAGGCACAGTCAGTGGCCTCCACTCCAGAACAACAAATATTAGTGGCAACAAATAAATCCCCCAAAATACAAATAATACGACAACATTTGTATTTGCAATAATACAGGGTCTAAAGCTTTCAACCAACCACAAAATACCTTCCATCAGTGGACGAGTCAAATGCAGTGTTTGCAGCTTTCACAGAGACCCACATAAAGGATCACTTTGACACTTACAGGTGCGACAGAAAGAACAGGTAACAAGGGTGGGGGGGAGGGTAGATTGGCCTGTATGTCACAGAGTTGAAGTTTTGGCAATAAAGATTGAAAACCAAAATCTTGTCATTGTGTTTGTATACAAGCCACCAGATGCAATTTCTCAGCTATTCGAGGAACAGCTTTTGAAAATTGACCACTTTATGGAAGACTCAGTAGATGGTGCAACATCCCCCAATGAAAAGCCAGGGCCCCATGAGTACACTAAGAGACAACACAGTAAGTGTCAGTGGTCCAAGACTGTTCAGTTCCTTCCAGCATACATAAGGGAGCTGGACAGACACTTCAAGTCAGTATCTGACGATCCGGGCTATGGTTCGTACGTTGGATTGCATGCAGCCAGCAGTGACAACCTGGTTGATCAGGCCCTGATGCACTGTGAGGCCTGGTCATTGACCGGACCATGGGGGGCGTTGACCCCCTGAGCAACATCCAGGTAGACTCCAGGTATGGTGAGGGTGCACGGTGGGAGTTCATGGTGAGGGTGCACGGTGGGGGTTCATGGTGAGGGTGCACGGTGGGGGTTCATGGTGAGGGTGCACGGTGGGGGTTCATGGTGAGGGTGCACGGTGGGGGTTCATGGTGAGGGTGCACGGTGGGGTTCATGGTGAGGGTGCACGGTGGGGGTGCTCATGGTGAGGGTGCACGGTGGGGGTTCATGGTGAGGGTGCACTGTGGGGGTGCTCATGGTGAGGGTGCACGGTGGGGGTGCTCATGGTGAGGGTGCACTGTGGGGGTGCACGGTGGGGGTGCTCAGGTAGGAAGGTACACTGTGTAGAGGATGACTGGTGTACACCTCGTGATTCTACCCCCCCTCCCCCCCGTCCTTGTACCTCTCGACCGTCATGACAGCTGAGGTCACCCTCGGGTATTTTCAGCCATGAATGTCAAATTTTTTAGTAGACATGTGACACTAGCCATTATAAGAGGCAGCCATTAGCCAGCATCAGTGAGCAAGATTGGCAGACGACCACTCCTGTGTTACTTGCCAACACGCACAACCAATTCCCACTTATTTTTTCTCCCAATACAGTCTTTGATGTTTTATTTAGAGAAGTATTTGTATAATATTCTTCATATAAAACATAAACAAACATGTCCTTTGTTTTATCAATATGAAAGTTCCTACGACTCGCTGCTTATTCTTTTGATTTAACAGGATGTTATGTGTTAGTGTATAAATTTTAAACACTGAAAAGGTTTTCTTAATTATATTGGAACTATTTATTGCATTCAGAAATTGGAAAGTTGAATGCTAAACAAATACTTCCTAACATCCGACTACGAATCATCTAGGTATTCAGCTTACATCTGTATTGCCTTGTATGCAGTTTTTTAATTCAAGCAGTTTGCCTGTATCTGTCCTATCAATTACTTCTGATTGCTTGCGCATTGTAATCATGTCTTCTCTAGTTCTCTCTTCCACGTTCACAAGGTCAAGTTGTTTCAACCTTGACTCGTAGTGCAGTTCTCTCAGTTATGCACAGCAATGCACAGCATATTAGGGGCTTTTGGCATGTACATCTCATTAATACCTATGTATCTTGTCTACCCAACCATGTATCATTGTACCATGTCTCAATAAAGTATTATTATTATGGTGAGTGCTGCTTGACCAGGTGGCGCTGTACACTGGGGACACCTGTTTAATAATTGGCTTAACATATGTCGTGTATAAAGTTCTAGTGAATTCTTTGTTCAAATTCCTGAATAGTATTCCGAGATTTGCTGGTCTTACATTATGTCGTTCTAGTTACAGTTTATGGTCCATGTGTACCTCTGGCGATATGCTTGGTGTGATATTTACTCCCAGGTCCTTTGATTCACTGATAAGTGCAGGTCTCCGCCCATGCTGTACTGTGTCACGTATACACTCACCTCCAGTCTGCATGACCTTCAGTTGATTTGGATTGAACTCAAGCATCCACTTCTTAGATTACTTTTGGTGACAGTCCATGTCTTTCTGAGGCAGTGAAATTGCTATATTATTATTATTATTATTATTAAATTCAGTGGGAGGCTTTAAACTAGTAGGTGGTCATAGAGTTCGCGGGTAATGGGATAATTCAAGGAAGGAGTGGTCCTTGTTTTCAGACCTGGAGGCCTGGTCGGAAACCCTCGACAGGTGGAAACATGCAGGAGACTGGTTACCCATTTACACGTATTCTTTGTGTTAAGGTAATATTTACCCTTAGATAATTCCTAGTGTCACCATACCCGCAGACCAAGACCCGATTTGATGGCATGATCAATCAGACTGTTAGTTTAGGCCTAGTCTCGTGGAACTCGATGTTCATCAAGAACTGCATGGACACAGGGGTCATCCCACAGCTGCTAAAAACAACAGACATAGCCCCTCTTCACAGAGGGGGCAGTAAATCAATAGCAAAGAACTACAGACCGATAACGCTAACATCCCATATCATAATCTTTTGAAAGGGTTCTAAGAAGCAAGACTGCCATTCATCTAGATACCCATCAATTACACAACCCAGGGCAACATGGGTTTAGAGCAGGTCGCTCCTGCCTGTCCCAACTACTGGACCACTATGACAAGGTCCTGGATGCTCTAGAAGACAAACACAACGCAGACTTTGCAAAAGCCTTTGACAAGCGTGACCATGGTGTAATAGCGCACAAAATGCATGATAAAGGAATAACAGGAAAAGTTGGTAGATGGATATATAATTTCCTAACAAATAGAACACAAAAAGTAGTAGTAAACAGAGTAAAGTGTGAATCAGCTACTGTGAAAAGCTCTGTTCCACAAGGCACAGTACTTGCCCCACAGCACCGTGTCATCCTTTGCAGATGACACCAGAATTTGCATGACAGTGTCCTCCATTGAAGACACTGCAAGACTCCAGGCGGACATCAACCAAATCTTTAAATGGGCCGCAGAAAGCAATATGAAGTTCAATGATGAGAAATTTCAGTTACTCCAATGTGGAAAACGTGAGGAAATTAAAACTATATCAGAGTATAAAACAAATTCCAACCACACAATAGAGCGAAAAACTAATGTAAAAGACCTTGGAGTGATAATGTCAGAGGATATAGAAACTTGTTTGGGACTGCCCCCTTGTAAGCTGCACTCTGGGCAAGCACTGTTGACACCAACACTTCTCTCAGACTTACAAGTGGCTATGGTACAAATTTCTAGCTAATTGCAGTAAGGGGAATCCCACACTGCCTACACAATACTGGAAGGGGGTTTACTTACTTGAATTAAAAAGGGTGGCTATGTGTCCTGGTCTTCCTTATATATAACCCCCTCCTAACACCATGTGCAGTGGAGAAACTTTGTCTGCAAAAGATGGGGTAATTAGTGTCCTGCCTGCACCTCAGAGTTCCCTGGTTCCTAGGATATCCCTTGAGTAATATATGCAGTAAGTAACACTAGCTTCCAGACTTGAACTTAAGAGACGACGCTGGTACATACCAACACAAAGGCGTCCGTCTGCTTAAGACCCACAGATAACTTCACTAACGTTTCCCCCAGAAAACTGGCCAGATACTGAGAGAAAGAAAGCCTAGTCTTACTGTAATTGGTCTGGATGGAGGCAGATTTCCACGGTACTTCGGGATCTCCTCAAGGGCCCCAGGACAGATGTTGGGTCACGTGGGGGGTGCTGCTTGATCTCAGCACGTCTTGTTCTGTCGAAGTCTGGTCTGGTAAGAAGGAACTGGTGCTCTTACCCGCCTAGATTCAAGTGTAGAGCTGCCAGTTCTCGTTAGCTAACATAATCTAATGCTTGTCTATTCAGGCCTATAACTACCTATATTAGGGTGCTAGAGCTACATTATTAATATCTAACGTTGCCTTAATAATCCTACTATTAGTTTCGAACTGTACAAACTTGCCTAGGTGTGCCTAGGTGGATAAATCTATCAACTAAAATGTACATAATAGTTACCTTTAGTTAGCTCAAATGTGTGTATGTTTTGTTGGGTGTGTGAGTTTATAAACTCCGAGGGCCGATCCACGGTATGTTTAAGGCTCCTAACGGCTCACTTATCCTGTGGAACTTTTAGTGACTAAAAAAGTTTCCACAGAGGATCTCACTTCAAAGACCACAACATTGTATCAACTGCATCTCCTAGAAAAATGACAGGATGGATGCCAAGCCCATGATGACACTTTTCAGGTCGCTTGTTCTATCTAGGCTGGAATATTGCTGCACACTAACAGCACCTTTCAAGGCAGGTGAAATTGCTGACCTAGAAAATGTACAAAGAACCTTCATGGCACACATAAGTGCGAGAAAACACCTAAATTACTGGAAACGTTTGAAGTTCCTCGACCTGTATTCCCTAGAACGCAGGCGGGAGAGATACATGATTATATACACTTGGAAAATTCTAGAGGGATTAGTACCAAATTTGCACACGAAAATCACTTCCTATGAAAGCAAGAGACTCGGCAGACGATGCAACATCCCCCTCCCAATGAAAAGCAGGGGTGCCACTAGCACATGAAGAGAAAACACTAAGTGTCAGGGGCCCATGACTGTTCAACTACCTCCCAGCATACATAAAGGGGATTACCAGTAGACCCCTGGCTGTCTTCAAGAAGGCTTTGGATAGGCCCCTAAAGTCAGTACCTGACTAGCCGGGCTGTGGTTCGTACGTTGGTTTACGTGGGGCCAACAGTAACAGCCTGGTTGATCAGGCCCTGATCCACCATGGGGCCTGGTCACAGACCGGGAGGCATTGGGCTCCGAAACCCTCTCCAGGTATGTTAAATTAGACACATATGCAACACTTGGGTATCTTTATTGAGGAAACGTTTCGCCACACAGTGGCTTCATCAGTCCAATACAAAGAAGAAAGTAGTAAGAGGAGGAGTTTGAGGTAATCAGTCCCTCGGCCTGGAGTTGATGTGTTCAGTCCATCAATCTTAAAGTAAATACAGCATAAGGCAAATAGAAGTTGCTTATATACTGTAGACAGGTGAGATGAAGCAGGAGGAGGCGCGGTCATAGTGGTATCATCCACTAGTCGAAGTAGGTCCTTGTCCAAAGGTTTGGACAAATGTTGAAGAATCCGTTTGTATCAAGATCCCAAGAAGTTGCTGTGTCAGACAGGATGTAGATGAATGGTTCAGAGAACCGACATATGTGTCTAATTTAACAACTTGTCGGTTCTCTGAACCATTCATCTACATCCTCTCCAGGTATACTCCAGGTAGGTATACAGCGTAGATGAGGGAATAAATTGCAACATAAGCAAGTTCAATGCAGACTAATGTAGGTTTGCCGATGACACCAAAATAGGCCATCAGATATTTTTTTAAAGAGGACACCAGAAGAGCTACATGATGACCCGGATAGGCTGATGTGCTCGGAGAAGTACTCGATGCTATTCATTGTGGACCAATGTAAGGTTTTAATCCTGGGAAAATAAACTAACATGGTACTTATGAACTAAATAATGTAGATCTTAGTTAAACTGAACGCAAAAAAAATGTTTAGGAGACCTGGTTAAGCCAAGTCAACAATGTATAAGTGTTTGCAATAGGGCTAATAGATTTTTTGGCTACGTTAAAAAGTATATATGATAAAATTCCTCAGGTTATACTTCAACTTCATATATCATCGGTAAGGCTTCATTTAGATTATGTAACTGTTCTGGTTCACATATTAAAGACTAAACATAAATGCTCTGGAAATTATATAAAGGACGACAAAGTTGATCCAATATATCAGAAACCTTTCCAAGTTTTGAGGACATTAAATTAGCAGTCTTTCATAATTCGTGCCAAAGAAAATTACATACGTAACAGAGGGGCAGTATGGTCTCCTTCATTAGTTTTCTGACTATTAACTGAGCCTTCCTAGATGTGTGTATCAGGTGGGTGGTGCACTCACATTTGAGAGGTCAGCTGCAGTATACGGGTCAGTATTTTCAAGACATGTCGTCTGATGGGAAAGCAGGACTTGAGTTTCTTTGTCTTTGAATCTCAACGCTCAAATAACTTTAATATTGACACATTTCTAGGCTGTATTATTTAGTTTAAGTCATTTCAGGCAACATTGATACATGACATGAAGATACCATCGTGTAACCGAAATTAATTATATATTTTTTATTATATACTATACGTCTATATGAAGCTTAGTTTATGTACCCACGTTTCCATAAATAGTAATTTACAATAGTAGTGAACATTAGGCTATGTAAAAGTTTAATATCATCTCAGTTTTTTAATTAAATACTCTGTAAATGCCGAACATCATTTCCAAGAAATAAGTTTCCCCTTACATTTATTTACTACCAATGAAGACCCAACTAACGAACAATAAAATGATGCCACATAATAATGCTTGAATCAGCTAGATGATGATGATCTTTGTTTCTACAAGTACATGTACACTTATACAGGCCTGGCTGACATTAATGACATACTACTTTATAGAAAGACCTTGCTACGAAAGTAATGCACGATTGACACCATACATGTGCCGTCACTGGTTCAAATCCAGACCGCGTAGCACAGTGCTTAGCGACGTTTTGGATCTGCTACCGTGTATGTAGAAAGACCTTGGTTATGCACAAGGACCCAAATGGAAATTAGTCACTTTCACTTTTTTGGGTTATCCTAGGTAATCTACACATATGCTGCTATCTATGATAATCTGTGTAACTGTATTTACATCTACCTGTACCTGAATAAACTTACTTGCAGAGCATTTCGGGCAAATTAGGTCAATTTTGTCCCCAGGATGCGACCCACACCCGGGTACCTTTTTACTGCTAGGTGAATAGGGAAAGCAGGTGTCTCAAGGAAACACCTTGCTCGTCTATGTTCTGAATATTATGATGTCTACACTGACACTGGTATTCCCAGCGCTCTGCTGGTTTTACCCAACCTAAGCTAATCCACCCTAACCTAAACCAACCTAACCTAACCCAACCCAGTCTAACCCAGCCAATGTAAGCTAATCCAACATAACCTAAACCAACCTAATCTAACTCAACCTAATCTAATCCAACCCAACCTAAGCTAATCCAACCCAACCTTAGCTAATCCAATCTGATTTAAACCAACCTAATCTGATTTAACTCAAGCCAACCATAATCCAACCTAACCTACCCCAACCTAAACTAACCTAGCCCAGCCTAACAAAACCTAACCCAGTCCAACTTAACAAAACTCAACCCAATCCAGCCTAACTTGGCTTAACCTGTCAACCAATGTAACAAAACCTAACCATGCCTAAGCTAACCTAATCTAACCTAACTGAATTTCAGTCAACCTGGCATTAAAAAATAAAAACAGCTTTTTGTACAATTTGCACAGAATAAATCTATATCTAATTCTATAAAAGCCAATTAATATTGAATACTAAGTTATCAGTTATCACTAAATTCTGCCGAGCAGCTAAACTTGATATTGTTGTTGTTGTTATTATTATTATTATTATTATTATTACTGCTGGTGCTGCAGCAGCAGCATCATGCCCAAAGAGTTGACTGACTTTTTCTTCCATATTTTCTTGTTCCAACTTTTCACTTTTATTTTACTCATAACTCAAGAACACCGCGTGTGATTGACTTCAAATTTTTGCATGCATGTGCATAGTAACTAGAGCCAGATTCATGGAACAATCATTATGTGTAGGTGCCCTAACCAGAGTTGTTGAACCTCTTCTCAGCACTCGGGAATGGCTCTGATAATTCCAAAATCATCAGCAGCGCTGCTTCAAACGTTAAAAAAAAGGTGCTTCCTAATTCAAAGAAAGAAGAGAGTTAAATTCAGGTGTGTAGGTGAAGTGGCTCGGTGGTCTGGTGGTGGCCCGGTGGTCTGGTGGCTTGAGCTCTCGCTTCACACACGGAGGGCCCGGGTTCGATTCCCGGCGGGTGGAAACATTTCGACGTGTTTCCTTACACCTGTTGTCATGTTCACCTAGCAGCAAATAGGTACCTGGGTTGTTAGTCGACTGGTGTGGGTCGCATCCTGGGGGACAAGATTAAGGACCCCAATGGAAATAAGACAGACAGTCCTCGATGACGCACTGACTTTCTTGGGTTATCCTGGGTGGCTAACCCTTCGGGGTTAAAAATCCGAAGAAATCTTATCTTATCTTTTTTTTCTGTGTGAAATTTTGATTCCCGTTAAATCATGTTAAATAATTTTCAGTTTATATTTTCTGAGCAACTTCAGTATTTAATGGCCTGTTCATCTTAGGGTCATGATAGTACCCATTAAGTTTTGTTAGTGTGTGGGTAAATTTTTCAGTGCACAATTTTTTTTTCATTAAACTTGGAATCTTTGGAATCCAGAAAACAATATAAAGTTCAATGATGAGAAATTTCAATTACTCAGATACGGAAAACGTGAAGAAATTAAAATCTCATCGGAGTACGAAACTAATTCCAACCACACAATAGAGCGAAAAACTAATGTCAAAGACCTGGGGGTGATCATGTCAGAGGATCTCACCTTCAAGGACCATAACACCGTAGCAATCGCATCTGCTAGAAAAATGACAGGATGGATAATGAGAACCTTCAAAACCAGGGATGCAAAGCCCATGTTGACACTTTACAGATCGCTTGTTCTATCTAGGCTGGAATATTGCTGCACACTAACTGCACCTTTCAAGGCAGGTGAAATTGCTGACCTTGAAAATGTGCAGAGAACCTTCACTGCACGCATAAGTGCGATAAACCACCTCAACTACTGGGAACGCTTGAAGTTCCTAAACCTGTACTCTCTAGAACGCAGGCGGGAGAGATACATTATTATATACACATGGAAAATTCTCGAGGGCTTAGTACCAAACTTGCACACAAAAATCACTCCCTACGAAAGCAAAAGACTTGGCAGGCGATGTAACATCCCCCCAATGAAGAGCAGGGGTGCCACTAGCACGTTGAGGGACAACACAATAAGTGTCAGGGGCCCAAGATTGTTCAACTGCCTCCCAGCATACATCAGGGGGATTACCAACAAACCCCTGGCTGTCTTCAAGCAGGCACTGGACAGGCACCTCAAGTCGGTACCTGATCAGCCATGCTGTGGTTCGTACGTTGGACTGTGTGCGGCCAGCAGTAACAGCCTGGTTGATCAGGCTCTGGTCCAACAGGAGGCCTGGTCACAGACCGGGCCGCGGGGGCGTTGACCCCTGGAATTCTCTCCAGGTAGACTCCAGGTAACTGAAGAATGCCTCTTGTGATTGGCTTCAAACTTTTAGCCCTGGTGTGTCTACCAGGAAGCAAGGTTTGCAGTGTTGTTGCCCTCTGTAAGTCCCAGCTGATTAATTTTATTAAATTAATTTTATTAAAATTTATTATTGATATTTATTTTTCATTCAATAAGTAAAGAATGCCTCGACTTATTGGCCTTGACTTATCGACTTCAAAATATTAACACTGACACAGTCCATAAGAAGGATGATGCCTTATAAGTCTACACTGTTTAGGTGCCAATTTGAAATTGTTAAACATTGTTTAACAAAATTGAAATCCTCGAATTCAGAGCAGTTACTGGAGAATGTCTTTTCTCATAGGCTTCAAAGTTTCTACGTATATGGATGGGCTTTATTTAAAGAAAGTTTCGCTTTCACTGAGAGCTATGTAAATTTGTCAGTTTTTTAAATAAATTGGTTTCTATGTAATACCTAGAGAATGCCTTTTGTGGTCGGTTTCAAACACCTAAGTGTGTGTGTATTTTAATGGGAAGTATTTTTGTATTGAGTCTGGGCTTTCTATGAGTCACCGTACCAATTTAATAGATTTTTTTTTATGAAATTGTGTGGCCCGGTGGTCTGGTGGCTTGAGCTCTCGCTTCACACACGGAGGGCCCGGGTTCGATTCCCGGCGGGTGGAAATATTTCGACGTGTTTCCTTACACCTGTTGTCATGTTCACCTAGCAGCAAATAGGTACCTGGGTTGTTAGTCGACTGGTGTGGGTCGCATCCTGGGGGACAAGATTAAGGACCCCAATGGAAATAAGACAGACAGTCCTAGATGACGCACTGACTTTCTTGGGTTATCCTGGATGGCTAACCCTCCGGGGTTAAAAATCCGAAGAAATCTTATCTTATCTTTTCTTAAAAAACACAATATCTTTCCTTAGGTACTGTAGAAATTTTAAATACAATAGAATTGCAAAAAGACAAAAAAAAATGAGAAATATTGAAACCTCGCATTTTTATAGTGTTTAATTTTCTCAAGTTTAGTAAAGCCTTAAAAACTTTGTGCCAGACCTAGCATGTTTTAAGCTGCAGTCTTCTCATCTATATCCTCAACTCACTCCAAGACTTCTTTAAAACTTCACAATGCCTTATCTAATCACTTCCAATTTTCATATCTGGTAAATTGTTGATAGGTGAAGGTTTGTGGAACAACTGATAAGTGCAGGTGATCTCTGCTCATTTTTATATAGACAATTCCCAAAACTGGTTTTTATGAAACAACTTTAGAAAGCCTCTTCTGTTTGGCTTCAAAATTTCAAAACTTGTGTATCTTACAAGAAGGTTAGTATTGTTTATGGAGTGTGCAGCTGCCATTTTGCCATTTTTAATCTCAAAATGGCACATGTAGTAATATTTTGCATTGCCTGTCTGTGTTATGCCTTGATGCTGGTGAGTGGGTTTTGATCCAAGGAACTCAACTTATCCTCTCCTTGCTTGGATTAGATCTGAATGCCTCCCATTCTGCAGGCAGTATGTGACCCAAGTGGGCTTAGAGCTTTCTTCTGATTAAAGTAAGCAACTGTAAACGGCATCAATCTTTAATGACTGATGCATCATATGAAATAGATGGGATGGTTCTTGAGTATGGGCAGTGTTGGTGCAAATTTTCTTGAATTCTCTGCAATAACTGGAGAATGCATCTTCAGGTCAGCTTTAAACTTTCAGTACTAATGTGTTTTTCTCACAAGAAACTTTCTCTTGATTTTAGTTTGTCTAATTTTTAATATGCCAATTTTATTAATCAAATTGGTTTATGTGAAATAATTGGAGAATGTGTCTTATGATTAGAAATAAGTCAGTGTTTGATTTTATTGTGTTGTGAGGGACCTGGGAGTGGTAATGTCTGAGGATCTCACTTTCAAGGATCACAACAGTGCCACGATCACAACTGCAAAGAAAATGATAGGATGGATAATGAGAATGTTCAAAACAAGAGATGCCACGCTAATGATGATCCTTTTCAAATCACTTGTTCTCTCTAGGCTGGAATACTACTGTACATTAGCATCTCCGTTCAAAGCAGGTGAACCTTTACTGCACATATAAGTTCCATCAAACACCTCAACTACTGGGAACGCTTGGAATCACTTGACTTGTACTTGCTGGAACTCAGGCGAGAGAGATATATCATAATCTACACTTGGAAAATCCTAGAAGGAATGGTCCCGAATCTGCACACAGAAATCACTCCCTATGAAAGTAAAAGACTGGGCAGGCAATGCAAAATACCCCTAATGAAAAGTAGGGGCGGCATTGGTACACTAAGAAAAAACGCCATAAGTGTCCGGGGCCCAAGACTGTTCAACAGCCTCCCACCAAGCATAAGGGGAATTACCAATAGACCCCTGGCTGCCTTCAAGAGGGAGCTGGACAGATACTTAGTCGGTGCCGGATCAGCCGGGCTGTGGTTCGTATGTTGGACTATGTGCGGCCAGCGGTAACAGCCTGGTTGATCAGGCCCTGATCCACCGGGAGGCCTGGTTGATCAGGCCCTGATCCACCGGGAGGCCTGGTTGATCAGGCCCTGATCCACCGGGAGGCCTGGTTGATCAGGCCCTGATCCACCGGGAGGCCTGGTTGATCAGGCCCTGATCCACCGGGAGGCCTGGTTGATCAGGCCCTGATCCACCGGGAGGCATGGTTGATCAGGCCCTGATCCACCGGGAGGCCTGGTCGTGGACCGGGCCGCGGGGACGTTGATCCCCAGAATACCCTCCAGGTAAGTAGATATAACATCTGTGTGCCCTCAAGACCATTGTGAAATATTTGTATGTTATTTACTCAAAGCTTAAATAAAATTTACTTTCTTAATTACTTAAAAGCTGGTTATTCTTACTTAGGGAAATGTTTAGGTAGATTTTGTCCTGTGTAGATCCCATTTTGCTTTTATTGGAGAAGAAATTGGGAAAAATTGAAGTACTACTTTTTATGCAGTAATTTCTGTGTCACATCCACTTAGCTTCAAGCCTTCTGTGATGATTACTTAATAATGTAATTTTTAAGCAATCTCAAGCTTAATATACTGGTGTATTTTAGGATATTGATTTCTCTGAGTTTAGAGAATGCCTCTTCATTTTAGCTTCAAAGTTGGTGTTTCTTAGTAGAAGGTTTGAATCAGATTTGGGCTGTGTATGTTCTAATTTACCATTTTTATTGAAGAAATTGGGATATTAGTTTCCATGTGATGACTAATTACTTCCTCTTCTTATTCACTTCCAATCTCCAACACTAATATTTAGCTGCATTACAGACTTATGCCACACACTGCACTGTTCCAGTTGGATCCAATGAGGGACTGTGGTTATGCAGTATTATCATTATTATGAAAGTGATAAATCCTCTTGGGGCATACAATGAGGTTTGATTCAAATAATAGGAGACTAGCTTTAATTTTTTGGGTAAGAAATCGCTCACCAGCATGGGTGCGTCCGTCCTTCACCCTCCGGGAGTGATACTTTGTTGTTTGTACTACATAACTTTCTGTGTTCGTATGTCTTCTTTCAACACACTGGCCGTATCCCACCGAGGCAGGGTGGCCCAAAAGAAAAAACGAAAGTTTCTCCTTTTACATTTAGTAATATATACAGGAGAAGGTGTTACTAGTCCCTTGCTCCCGGCATCTTAGTCGCCTCTTATGACACGCATAGCTCATGGAGGAAGAATTCTGTTCCACTTCCCCATGGAGATAAGAGGAAATAAGAGCAAGAACTAGTAAGAAAATAGAAGAAAACCCAGAGTGGTGTGTATATATATGTTTGTACATGCATGTGTAGTGTGACCTAAGTGTCAGTAGAAATAAGAAGACATACCTGAAATCTTGCATGTTTGAGACAGAAGAAAGACACCAGCAATCCTACCATCATGTAAAACAATTACGTACAGGCTTTCATTTTACACTCACTTGGCAGGACGGTAGTACCTCCCTGGGCGATTGCTGTCTACTAACCTACTATCTAGGTGTTTGTATGTATCACTTACAATTTGTGTTGTTTGCAGTATGATGTTCCATGTGCGTTTCATTCACAGTTTGTGCTTTTTGCAGTATGGTGTTCGCTGACATAGTGGGCTTCACGGTACTGGCCTCGCAGTGTACGGCGCAGGAACTCATCCGTCTCCTCAACGAACTTTTCGGCCGCTTCGACCAGCTGGCTGATGTGAGTAATTGTGATCATGTCTGCTTTCATGAGTGTATAACACTGTGACCATGTGACTGTAGGCATGATCAATTAGGAGGTGGTACTGCTATCTACTATTCTGATAAGAACATAAGAATTGAGGAACACTGCAGTAGGTCTGTTGGCCCATACTTGGCAAGTCCTTTACAATACCAACCCACTAACAGAACATTTGCCCAACCCAATTAGAATGTATTCAATTTACATGGTGAATATATATTTTCAACCAAAAACCTAAACACCCCAATCACAGTTGGAACAGTCTATAGGTTACTTCACAACCTTAAAAACTTAATAATTGACACAGATGAATAAACACCACTAATAATTGCTGGTGACTTTAACATAAACCTCTTCCAAGCAGCTGACCCTCAAGTAGCCGACTTCATAAACACTATGAACAGCTTCTTGCTATTACCATCTATAACTAAGCCAACAAGAATCTCTGAGACAAGTGCCTCATTAATTGATCAAAGCAGGAATAATCACAGATAACACCACCTGCCTCATAACCAACATATGTAAATTGCCACAAAACGCTTGTAAAATCTCATGTAGTCTCCATGATGAGTCATCAATATAAAACTTTATTTCAGCATTAAGTGACAGTGGCTGGCACAGAGTTAGCTGACAGCCACAATATTGATGAATGTGTTAAAATTTTCTTCAAAACACCCAAAAACTTCTGTAACAGTAATTGTCCAATTAAAACTAAACAGATCACAACAAAGAGTATAAACAGCTTACAAATAGCATCCTCAAATCTATTGATAGAAAACATCAATATGAAAAATAGCTCAGACTGGGTTTATTAACAAAAGAGCAGATCAAACGATACATGTCAATACAGTGGACCCCCGAGTAACGAGCATAATTCATTCCAGAAGCCTGCTTAAGTGCCATTTCCGAACAAATTTACTCCCTTAAGGAATAATGTCAAATAGGTTAGTCTATTTCAGACCCCCAAAAATACACTTACAAAAGCACTTACAATATTATACTTACATAATTGTACGATTTCCGGGGTGCTCGTTACTCGGGGGTCCATTGTACTTTCTAATCTAATAAGGAAGTCCAAACAACTTTATTATGCAAGCAGATTTAACAAAATAAAAGGGGATATGAAAAAGACCTAGAAAACCCTCTCGGAAATCCTGGGCTCTTGAAAATCGTCCAGAAACAGAGATATAAACTGAACTAAATACTTAATGATTTCTCTACTATAGGATCAAAACTAACAAGCAAAATCCCAACTTCAGTTATCCAAATTCTCTCTATCTAGCTCCAACTAATTCTACTGAAGTCTCGCTCATCATAAAGTCACTGAAAAACAAGACAGGAAACCTAAATAATTTTACGCCATTAATATGCAAAAAAGCATCTCGTGTGCTGTCACCTAATGTTGCAAACTCTGTTCACCAGATCAATGAAATCGACTTTCCTATCCATATTTAAGATAGTAAGGGTTACTCCGATCCTCAAAGGAGGCAATCCAATTGAACTGAATAACTATAGGCCTATATCAAACTTGCATTTACTATCTAAAATCTTTGAAAAAATAATGCATAAGCAAATTCCTTCCTTCCTAATATCTTACAATGTACTTAACCCCTACCAGTTTGAATTTAGGCTGAAAAAAATATATGAATGATGCAATTATACAAGTGCTTGAATTGCTTTATGCAGCACTTGAATAAAATGAATATCCTCTGGGACTCTTCATAGACCTGCAGAAAGCATTTGATAAAGTGGATCAAAAAATCCTGCACCTTATACTAGATTATCTTATCTTAGCAGTAAATACTAGTATGTCTCCACAAATGATGTAACCTTGTCAACTCAGCCTGTAGACATAAGAGTCCCCAAGTCAGTGTCTGCCCCTCTGCTCTTTCTCATTTACGTACTTCAGTGATCTCCCCAATGCATCTCATCTCCTTAAACCCATTCTGTTTACAGATTACACTACTTATGTCTTCTCCCACTTAAATCCAACTATGCTTAGAGACAATGTTAACGGCGAGCTACTAAAAATATCTATGTCGATGACTACCAACAAACTTGTTCTCAATATAGACAAAACTTACTACATGCTGTTTGGAAATAGAACTTCAACTATCCAATTTAACATATTGATCAATGGTTCCCCATTACAAGACACACTAAGGCAAATTTTTAGGTCTACACCTTGACTGCAACCTGAATTTTTATTCCCACATCCAATACATAGCCAAGGTCTCCAAAACAGTAAGCATCCTCGCCAAGGTACTATGTACCCCAAATGACACTACTTACACTAGAAAATATTACTGTGCCTATTACATACAAGGATTGTTAAACTCTAATATAAAGCCTCCCCTGAAACTTCTTGATAGCTACAACAACATACAGACACTAAACAAGACACGACTCTCTTCGACATCCTTCATGTCCGCCTCATCCTGTGCAAAAACGCATAACGTATAAAAGACCCTAAGATCTGGAATTCATTGTCCAAACTAACAAAAGATCCCCTGTCTGCCATTCAGTTTAGAGCTATTGTTAAAAATCACCTCATCTCCCTAACGTAACTAAACCAACACTATGTTCTGCCAAACACAGCCAGCTCATCCAACTCTATCCTTGTTTTTTTCCATTCTTCCTCAAACTCCCCTAGACATTTAATTGCTCATCTTGTTCCATTATGATTCTACAGAAACCTAATAAACTTCCTATTTCTTTTCCATCTCTGATGGTGATCATTCCATAACGTGAAAACAGAGCCAGTTTGAAACTGCTTAGGAAATCTCAGTCAACTTAAGATCACTCAGTCAGTTTAAAGGTATTAATGCATAATTAAAATTGTACTATTATTCACTTAGCTACATCACTTTTGTACTTTAAAAAAAAAATGTCAGTAGGGCCCCACTTATATGGCAGGTTAGGTTCCAGGCTATCGCCGGAAAGCAGAACGCCATTTTTTTCCACTTGTAAATGCATATGAATGCCAGACGACAAGTTTGCACTAACTTATGTTAAGTTAGTAATAGAACTAGGCATTAAAAAACACAATAAAAAGTAAAATGCATACACAGTACATTCATTACTTATCTTAAAATAAGGGTGAGAGGTGAGTAGTACTTATTTGTGGGAAGTTAGGTGTAGGTAGCCCTGGCTCCCCATCCCAAACTTAATATACGATATTTAAAGCAGCCCAGAGAGATAAAATGCACATACAGTACACTCGTTATTTACCTTAAAATATGTGTAGTCTTAATGTAGGATGAGAGGTGAGTAGTATTTATTTGTAGGAAGTCAGTGTAGGTAGCCAGCAGGTGTAGCCCGCTGGGCTACACCTACCTACCTAGCTATAGGATATTTAATGCGGCCCGGAGCCATATTATTACCATCAACATACGTTGTTCACTGAGTTTAATCGTTTCTAACAACTACCTTTAGATGCCATCATAAACGAGCTACAAACGAGCTACAAACGCACCACTTAACATAGTGATAAACGGGTCCCCTATCGCAAAACTCAGAGGGAAAATTCTTAGGAATCCATCTTGACAGTGGCCTCAAATTTCAGACACATATACAACAAATTTCCAAGAAAGTCTCAAAGACCGTGGGAATACTATCCAAGATACGGTACTATGTTCCACAACCAGCTCTCCTTACCCTATATCACTCACACATTTACCCATACCTCACCTATGGAATCTGCGCATGGTTTGACAGATTTAAGAAGCGTAGTGGCATACACAGTGTTGTAAGGCATGGTGAGGCTGCAAGTTCAGACAACATGCGGATGAAAAATTTGTGAGTGAATTTAAGGGGTATGTAGACACTGAAAAATTCCAACCCCAACAAGTGTTCAATTGTGACAAAACAGGCCTCTTTAGGAAGAAAATGCCAAAGAGGACCTACATCACGCAGGAGGAAAAGGCACTGCTAGGACACAAGCCTATGAAAGACAAGAGTAGGGATTTTAAAGTGAAGCCTTTACTCGTGTATCACTCTGAAAATTCCAGTGTGTTCAAGAAAATCAATGTCGTAAAGAGTAAATTGTGTGTGATGTGGAGGGCTAGCAATAATGCAGGGGTCATGAGGCAAATTTTCATTGACTTGGACCATGAAGTGTTGGCCCGAGTGTTAAAAAATACCTCCAGGAAAATAATTTACCACTCCAGTGCCTCCTGGTACTGGACAATGCTCCTGCTCATCCTCCAAACTTGGTAGACCTATTGTCTAGGGACTTCAGTTTTATAACAGTGAAGTTCTTGCCTCCTAACACCACTCCTCTCATCCAGCCCATGGACCAGCAGGTCATTTCAAACTTCAAAAAACTCTACAATAAAGCAGTGTTTCAAATCTCTGCACACGCACTTGTCTTTCACTGTAATCTGTGCCCACAGTCAGTTCTTTCACTGCAACCTGTGCTCCCATTGTTAATGTAAATAAAAAGCAAAGGGCCAAGGACACTGCCATGAGGTACTCCTGTGTCTACAGGCTGAGTTGGTGAGGTTATGTTGTTGGTGGAGACATACTGGTGTCTATTGCTAAGATAAAACTTTAGGTATGCAAAAGTATTACCTCTGACCCCATAATGTTCTAGTTTATGGTATATGGTACAGGATGTTGTGGCCTTCTGTACTGAAAGCTTTCCGCAAGTCTATGAAGGGGATATTAATTTTTCAAGAGCTGCATAAAGTGGCTCAAGCATTTGTATAATTGCATCATTTGTGCTTATTTTTTTCAGCTTAACACCAAACTGGCGGGGGTTGAGTATGTTGTGAGTTACTAGATGGATTATTTTTTCAGGATTTTAGATAGTAACGGTAAGCTGGATATTGACCTGTGGTTAGTTACTTCAGTTGGAGTGCCTCCTTTGAGGATTGGAGTAACCCTTGCTGGGAAAGTTGAAGATTATGTTGATTTCTTGAACAGAATTCTAATAGTTGGTGACAGCACATGAGCTGCTTTTTTGTACAGTAGAACCCCATATCTGTGGATTCGGTTTCCACAGTTTGTTTTCCATGGTTTACCCTGCCCTGAAAATATTAAGGAGCTTGCAGTTTGAGGTTTCATTTTTTATTTATCTGATTTAATTCACTTTTTTACTGTTTGTATAAGAGTGCATAGAACACGGTCATATGAAGTTTCATTAAGGTCAGTCAACAAACAAATGAATAAAAAAAAATACTGAAAATTGGATTTGGTACAGGATGTTGTGGCCCACTGTACCGAAAGCTTTCGACAGGTCTATGAAGAGGACATGGTGGTGGTGGTGGAGTGTATATTATTATTTAATGTTGTAATATCCTATTGTGCATAATTTATCAATTTAACTTTCTCATAGGTATGTATGTAAATGAAAAACGACTTGTATATAGAGTTTGCTACTATTTGCGGTAGATCTTGGAATGTATCACCCATGGATACATGGGGGACAACTGTACATTATTGGTGGCAAATTATTTAGGCTCCCTGTCTTGTTTTTTAGTTACTTTATTATAAGTGAGTCTTCGATGGGATTAATTGGAGCCAGATACATATACGTAGTGACTTTGGATAATTTTCACTAAGGTAGTCATTTGCCTGAGTACTGTATTTGATGTTGGGATTTTCTTAGCTAGTTTTGATCCTGTAGTTGGAGTGCTAGTACACTCAGATTGAGGTCCGTGGTTTGATCCCCGGTACAAGTGGAAACATTAGGATTTGTTTCCTTAAGACACCTTCTGTCCCTGTTCACCTAGCAGTAAAATAGGTACGTGGGTGTTAGTCGACTGGTGTGGGTTGCATCCTGGGACAAAGTTTACCTAATTTGCCCAAAATCCTCTTCATAACACGGGGCTTTCTATATACAGTGGACCCCCGAGTAACGAACACCCTGGAAATCGTACAATTATGTAAGTATAATATTGTAAGTGCTTTTGTAAGTGTATTTTTGGGGGTCTGAAATGGACTAACCTACTTGACATTATTTCTTAAGGGAGTAAATTCGTTCGGTAATGGCACTTGAGCAGGCTTCTGGAATGAATTTTGTTCGTTACTCGGGGGTCCACTGTATTAGTATGTCATTGATGTCAGCTAGGCCTGTATACCTTGTACATGTACTTGTAGAAATAAAGATTAAAAATAAATAGTAGAGAAGAAATCATTGAGTATGTTGGCTGTTTCAGCAGGCTAGATGTGAAGTTCATCTGGTTTAGTTAAGTCTATATCTCTGTTTTTGGGCAGTTTTCAAGAGCCCAGGATTTTGGTAAGGGTTTCCAGATCTTTTTCATATCACCTTTATTTCACTAACTCTGCTTGTGTAATGAAGTTGTTTAGACTTCCTTATTAGACTGGCAAGTGCTGCTGTTTATCATTTGGTCTGATCCTTAAATATTAAGTGTCATTTTTGGTCATGATATCTTCAAAACCAAAGAACTCATCATCGATTTCATTATTGTCATTGCTGGAACGGTCAGTGGGAAATAAAACATTTATATGTGCGGGTTGTGTGTGTATTGGGAGTGAGCCTTTATGTCCATATGGCATGGTGAACACGGTATACTAAATATAGCATTCTCACAATGCTCTATGGAAGCACTGATTTTTTTTGTATACTGTGCATACTGATCACCCAGACCCATTCTGTCATCTAGGCCTACCAGGCCTCTCCCACTAAATATAAAGCCACTGGAATTTAGGCATAGATCTACGTCAGGGACCCCTGGTATCAGTGATGTAGTTTTATGTGATGGCCACTGAAAAGGTTAAACAACCATGGTGACATCACACATCCCTGTCTAAAGCCTACTTTTCTGGAAAATAAACTCCCTCTTTCCTACATACCCTAACCTGAGCCTCGCTATGCACATAAAAGCTCTTTACTGCTTTAGGTAACTTAGCACCTATTACATACATTTGCAACATTTACCACATTGTACTTCTATCCACCTTATCATATGCCTTTTCTAAATTCATAAGTGCAGTGTAAAGTTCCTTACGATTACCTAAGCATTGTTCACTTATGCACTTCAATGTAAACACTTTACTCTTTACCTGGTATATTCAACAGGCTTATTTCCTATAATTCTTACACTCTTTTATCCCCTTTTTCATTATACAAAGGAACTATGCATGCTTTCTGTCAATCCCTAGGTGCCATTTCCCCTTTCGTGTACATTATACTGCGGGTTTGAACCCCACCCGTGGTATGGTTTGTTTGCAATCATGTCATTACGATTTCGTGAGTTGTCATCAGTTCATTATATGCTAAAGTGCAGCATATGCTACAGCGCAGCATATGCTACAGCGCAGCATGTGCTACAGCGCAACATATGCTACAGCACAGCATATGCTGCAGTGATCAGTCCATCACTGCTACAGTGATGGACTGATCACATCGACTCCAGGATGAGGGACTAATTACCTCAAACTCCTGATCTTTAACCATTCTTCTCTGTACTGGACTGATTAAGCCACTGGTTGGCAAAATGTTTCCACAATAAAGATACCCAAGTGTTGCACAAGTGTCTACCATAGATACCCAAGTGTTGCACAAGTGTCTACCATAGATACCCAAGTGTTGCACAAGTGTCTACCATAGATACCCAAGTGTTGCACAAGTGTCTACCATAGATACCCAAGTGTTGCACAAGTGTCTACCATAGATACCCAAGTGTTGCACAAGTGTCTACAATAGATACCCAAGTGTTGCACAAGTGTCTACAATAGATACCCAAGGGGCAGTGTCTAATGAACAAGTGTCAATGTCTACAATAGATACCCAAGTGTTGCACAAGTGTCTACAATAGATACCCAAGTGTTGCACAAGTGTCTATAATAGATACCCAAGTGTTGCACAAGTGTCTATAATAGATACCCAAGTGTTGCACAAGTGTCTATAATAGATACCCAAGTGTTGCACAAGTGTCTACAATACATACACAAGTGTCTCATTCATCAACCTGTCTTTTTTTTTTAATCAGTTTTCTACATTTCTTGATACATATGTGAACTACATACGTATGTCTTCTACCACATCAAAGAAAGTGGGTAACCCAGAAAAAGTTATTAACATTTGAATGTACTGTACTAGAGGAACTAAACAGGTCTCATAAAATATGTATTGTGAGCAATACCTCAGTACTATGTCATGCTGAAGACAAGAACAGGTTGAATGAGCATTCTCAATAATTTAAAGTTATGGGTCTAGTAACTCGTTGTTTTATTGACAGGACAACCATTGTTTGCGCATCAAGATCCTTGGTGACTGTTACTACTGTGTTTCTGGCTTACCTGAAGCCAGGAGTGACCATGCAAGGTGTGCAGTTGAAATGGGCCTTGATATGATCGATGCTATTGCGTAAGTATGGCCTTGTGACGTAAGCAGTCTTTCTATTTTTCCTATTTTGCTATATATTCATTGTGTTTGAGTTTCATTTATTTTAATTAGTAATGGTATTGCATGTTTTTCATAGTAAGAAAAAGCTTAAAGCATCTTATGTTAAAATACTGTTTTGCTTGCATGATCTATTGTTTCTTAAATATTGTACTCAATGTACTCTTATGTTAATTGTTGGAGATGAGCAGCTGAATGGCATGTTTATGTAATGCAAAATATATGAAAACTCAGAATGAAGCTTAAATAGTATTAGTTATATGGATGAAGTTATTATCTTTCTCACATACAGCAGTCAGTAAAAAAAAAATGTATAGGATGCTGAAAAATTTACTGAAGAATAGTTTGATAAATATTGTTTGATATTTGGTGTTTGATTGTCAGTAGAAGTGTATGAGAAGAAAAATCTTCAAAGTTTGTGAATATACACTATGTGGTAATGTGGCAAAGTTTGTGAATATATGCTATGTGGTAATGTGACATCATGTTAAATTAGTGCACTATACATTATATTATATTTTGAATATTGAAGACATATGAACTGAATAAGAAGCTGTTTGTAAATGAATAGTTTTGTTGAAAGTAATAGTTTTTTATTTAGGATTAAGATATATGTGTGTGTGTGAGTGCACATGTATGCTTGCTTGCATGCATGTGTGCACACGTGTGCGTGTGTGCGCATGCATATGTGTGTGTAAGTCATAAATAGGAATAAAGTTACAGGTTCATTTTTTAAAAGTTCTTTTGAGTATTGCTGGAGGTGTAACAATTTAATGTAGCAGGGAATTTGTAGATACTCTTATAACCGTTTCTGGAAATTGCATCCACCTCTTCCTCATCTTAATTATTTCACTGTACTACCTAGGGTACCCTAACACAAATTTTATTTTTCCATCATTTGTTTACTTCATCTGCCTACTTAGTTTCCATTTGTGTTCTCCATTCTGATCTTCACATTACAGACTGTCCCTTTCCACCTTATCCATGCAGAATTCTTGAGTACTGTATGTCATGATCACATTAACTTGGTCCTCTCTTCCAAGATCTTCAGGTTCATTTTCATTAGTCTCTTCATAGTGTATTCTTCTTAGTTTTGTGACTAGTATGGTTGCAGCCCTCATATTTTCCAATCTTGTGAACATGTTTATGATGTGGGATCTTCATATAAATGCTGCTTCTCCAGGATTACTTTGAAGTGCATTGTATATAATAATGTGCTAAAGCATTTTATGTTATGCTTCATGAAGGCCTTCCTGAATTTTGCCATCCCCTCATACACTGCCAAACTTGTTCAGTTGATGTGCACCTTTGCCAATTTGTCTGGTGTAATGGTCACTCTTTTTCTTTCTCTTTTAGTGATTGTTGTAGGAGTTCTCTCAACCTGTGCTTCACCTCCTATTACCCTTCTCTTTTCTTGCCAATTTGCACGACATTGCAATTTTTCAGATTAAATTTTGATTGACCATTCTTGCAACTTGTCTAAAGCCCTTCTGGAATGTGTAACCTTTTGTACCTGTTTCTGTTCTTCTCATTAGGTTTACTTCAGTTGCAAACTAAAGGAGAATGAAAAAGTATTACAGGTGTACAAGATTGAGGTACAAGGGCTGAGAGGAAAATAAGAGGGAATAGCAGAGGATAGGGTTGTGGGAGAAGATTGGGTAGTAGAGGTCGACCTCAGTTGTTGAGGATTTAAAGTCATAAAGGGAAATACTAGTTGTCATTGCTTGGTATTTACCAGCACTAAGGTAAAGGGTTTCCTCTTGGGAAATATCTTCAAAGATATTTCCACCGCATTTCACTTAATCCACTCCTCTTTCTCCATCTTTTATTTTTAGTTCTACTATCCTTGATAAATATAAAGGCAAATCTTGTTGTGAATGTTTTATCTGTTTAGCTCCTCACATACTTACTTGTTGTCTACCACTCCTTCCTTTTTCAGTCTTATCACTTCTTGCTTTAGTCATTTTCCTTCTTTTGGGTGTATAAAAAAGTTTGATTCTTTTTAGCATTTTCTACCATATCATTTTTATTGGGTTTAGCTCCTTCCATGAATATAATAATAAAAGTAGTAATAATAATAATAATAATATTAATTTATCATTTATCATTTTCAAATCATCTATTGTCTTTCTTTGTATCTATGATGATGCTCTTTTCTATGCATCCTCAGGATGTATAGCAGTGAGTTCTTAAACAAACATACTTAAAAAAGTGTTTTTTCTCCCTTGAAATTCTCCTCAAACACTTTATTCTCTTCTGTAAAATCAAAGCCCTTAGCATCTTAACCAATCCCAAGGAGAACACCACCACTAATCATTGATTGATTCTACCTACTGGACAGGCAACAGCTTCATCACCCTTCTATTCCAGACATCTTGCATTGGCATTGCAGTTCTCACAATGAACACTATTAAAGAATTCACCATTGCACCCCACCCCATCACGAACACAGTCACAGCAGAAGTATATATCATCCTGTGTGGAGGATGTGATCACATTTACATAGGGGAAACAGCCATAGATTTGTACACCCAATTATATGACTACGAATATGATTGTAACATTAAAAAAAAAAACTAAAAATTAAAATTCTTTATTTCTGTTATATTACAATGTGGGGTTTACATATTATATGGTATTATTACATATAGTAAAATACTTATTACAAGAAGGCCACTATGTATTATGCCTAGGCATATGGATATAGATCATACTGGTATTAAGGATATGGATCATACTGGTATTAAGGTTAGGTAATTGTAGTGATTAACTAGATTTACAAAATTGAGGTAGTTCAAAATATTTAAGAACTTAACAATTAGTTTATCTATTAATGGAAATGGTCTCGTTTTGGCATAATACAGTTTCTATATTGGAATGTATTAGGCAAAATTATGACTAGCTTAAGAATTATGAAGCAATGGCTGTATTCAGAATTTTATGTTTACAGTCATGTGGAAATTAAGGGAGTCACAGATATCAATAAGTGTATTTTGCTGTGGTTATGTGCAAGATAAAGTAGTTTTAATGTGGTTAGCTACCAGTGGGGTGTGTAAGGGAGATAAGATGTTTTTTAACGGTGCTTTTGAAAATGGTTGTTGTGTCTGCAGTTCTGGAGTTTTCAGGCAGGGAGTTCCAGATTTTAGGCCCTTTTATGTACAGTGGACCCTCGCTGTTCGAACACTCCAAAACTCGCCCTCATTCCAGAATGCTGTTCAAGTGCAGTTACCAAACGAATTTATTCCCATAAGGAATGATGTAAATTAGATTAGTCCATTTCAGACCCCCAAAAATACACTTATAAAAGCACTTACAATAATAAACTTACATAAAAGGGTGAGTTTTGGAGTGTTCGAATAGCGAGGGTCCACTGTAATTAAGAAAGATTTGTTGATGTAAAGTAAATTTTATTTCATTGCAGATTACATAGGTATCGGTAGTTACAATGTAAATTGAGTGCAAGGAGAGCCACTGACATGCCATGGCATTAGGGGCAGCTTATTCTAGTAACTTAAAGACTATGTACTTAATATTAGAGAAATTTATTGAGTTTATTCTAGTTAAAATTTGTTTTCAAAATTACAGTATGATGAAATTTTACTGTTTAAATTATTATATAATGATATTAGATTGTTACAGTAATGGTAATATGGAATTGAGATTATCTTAAGGAAAATAACATTGAGCATTTTTGACATTAACTTATAATATGAGTATTTAGTTTTGATTGAGTAGGGGGTAACATAATAGTAACATATTATTAAAAATTGAGATTATCGTATAGGAAAGTAATAATGAGCATTTTTCAAAGTAGTTTATAGTATGATCATTTAGTTTTGGGTGAGTAGGTGGTTTTTGAGTTGAGTCTTAAATTGATTTTCAGACAAGATTATCTTAATATTTACTGGTAATGAATTCCAGATTCTGGGGCCCTTTATGTGCATAGAATTTTTACATAGGTTGATATGAACACGGGGTATATCAAAAAGTGATCTGTGTCTTGTGTTGTGGTCATGGGTCCTATTAAAGTTGGTGAGGAGAATTTTGAGCGGAGGGTTTATATTAGAGTGTAAAGTTTTATATATGTAGTAGGCACAAGAGTAAGTATGAATGTTCTTTACGGTGAGTAGTTTGAGACTTTTGAATATTGGTGGAGTATGCTGTCTAGAGTGGGAATTTATCATTCTGACTGCGGCCTTTTGTTGTGTTATGAGTGGTCTAAGGTGATTTAATGTTGTTGATCCCCATGCACAGATTCCATAGGTGAGATACGGGTAGATAAGTGAATGATATAGTGCAGGGAGAGCTGATTGTGGTACATAATAGCGTATCTTTGATAATATGCCTACTGTCTTCGAGATTTTCTTGGAAATTTGTTGTATGTGTGTTTGGAATTTAAGGCTACTGTCAAGGTGGATTCCTAGAAATTTTCCCTCTGTGAGTCTTGTGATGGGTGTACCATTGAGCGTTATGTTAAGTGAAACATTTGTGGCTTTGCTTCCAAACTGTATGAAGTAGGTCTTGTCAGTATTGAGAGTAAGCTTGTTAGTCGTCATCCATGTTGATATTTTCTGTAATTCGGCATTAACAGTGTTGGCCAGTATAACTGGATTTGGGTGAGAGAAGACATATGTTGTGTCATCTGCAAATAAAATGGGTTTGAGTAGTTGTGATGCATTCGGTAGGTCATTTATGTAAATGAGGAATAGGAGTGGCCCCAGGACACTTCCTTGAGGGACTCCGACTGTAATTTGTTGTGTGGAAGAGTTCGCTCCATTTGTGTACACGTATTGGCTTCCGTTGGTGAGGTATGACTTTAGGTAGTTGAGTGGGTGCCCCCTTATACCATAGTGTGCTAATTTTGTGAGCAGTAAATCATGGTCGACTGTATCAAAAGCTTTGCATAGATCAATGAAGATTCCCAGTGGGACTTCTTTCTTCTCAAGTGCTGTATATATTAACTCCAACATGTGCATAATAGCATCGTTTGTGCTCTTGTTTGTCCTGAATCCAAATTGACAGGGGTTGAGTACATTGTGTGAGACGAGGTAGGAATAGATTTGTCTATGAAATAATTTTTCGAAGATTTTAGAAAGCAATGGTAAATTAGAAATTGGTCTATAATTATTCAGGTCTGTTTGATCACCTCCTTTGTGGATTTGTAGATTATGAGGTAGAGTTGTAGTTGAATATAAAAGCTTGGATATTTGGCAACAGTAGGTTAAAAAAAAAGTATAAAATAAAATTGGGCCATCAAGTACGTATAAAATAAAATAGGGCAATAATAAATTTTTTTAAATAAAATTGGGCAATAAAGCTTGAATATTTGGCAACAATATGTTAATAAAAAAGTATAAAATAAAGGTGGGCAATAAAGTACAGTGGACCCCCGAGTAACGAGCACCCCAGAAATCGTACAATTATGTAAGTATAATATTGTAAGTGCTTTTGTAAGTGTATTTTGTAAGTATTATTTCTTAAGGGAGTAAATTCGTTCGGTAATGGCACTTGAGCAGGCTTCTGGAATGAATTTTGCTCGTTACTCGGGGGTCCACTGTACAGTGGTACCTCTACTTATGAGCAAAATTTGTTCCAGTCGGCTATTCAAGTGCCGATACAGAAGGAATTTTTTCCCATAAGAAATAATGAAAATTAGGTTAATCCATTTCAGACCCCCAAAAATACACTTACAAAAGCACCTACAAAAATACACTTACATAATTGTTCGAGTTGGGAGCTGCTCGTAAGTAGAGGTACCACTGTATAAAATAAAGTAGGGCAATAATAAAGTTTAAAATAAAATTGTGCAATAAAGTATAAAATGAAATAGGGCAGTAATAGAGTAAAATAGTGCAATGCTATGGTAAGTTATACTAAATAGAATAAAATAGGGATGACACACACAGTGCATGTGTGGTACACCAGAACACACAAACTCAGCTCATAAAAGTTAAACACTCAGGCACGTCTACTGTACCAAGAGAATGACAGCTGTACTTAGAATCTGCACTTACTCATGTAACAAATGACATTACACAGAATAGAGGAATGTTTATTTTAGCAATTCCTATTGCAAAAACAATTTTGGAACAACACAGGACCTGACCCCTCAGCCCAGACCTCATCCACCGCTATCTGACCTTCATAGCCAGACACGTCGCCTACACCTGACAGGACACCTCATCTACACCTCACCTCATATTTGCTCACTACTTCCTGTGACTATTTTAACTCTATGAATTAATCAATAAGATACATATGCAATACTTGGTTATCTTTATTGCAAAATGGAACAGCCTCCTTCAATTGACTAAAGAAACCTGCTATATAGGTGAAACTTTTCAGAAATAAAGATACCCAAACATTGAGTGTGTGTCCTATTCATGAACTTGTTGGAATTGTATGCCATCAATAATATGATACTCTGTATACCATTTTTTTTGTATTATTTCTGTATTTGATAAAGACTTTTGTAGGTGAAACACTGTAATAATGGAAGGTCTCTTTTGGCTATGCATGTCTTTTAACCACTTACTGGCTCTCAGCCATACTTCAGTTAAAGAAATAGTAGTTAAAGAAACTACTACTGGAAAATGAATTACTGTACCACAACCACAGGAAACACACTTAGAGCAAGGTAAACAGTTGAATGTAGGAAAAATTAAACAGAAACCTCTGCAGATTGGAGTATCACATCATGGTACTGTATGTTGAAACACACAGAAGGGAAAGATACCGCAGATGGTATCAGCACAAAAACATGCAAGTATTACATCACAGGGATATGTAGATGTGGGAAAAAGTGTAATTACCCACACCCAAAGAAATGCCTTGAACAGAGCTGGAAAAATATACAGTGATCATTTACTTCCTGCATAGTCAGTAAAAGATTTCAACAACTTAGAGAATGCCTCAAAAGGCCTTGGCATATATTATGAGAGATGTCAAATTATATACACCAGAAAGATATTGGAAGGCCAGGTCCTAAAACTACACTCTGGCATAACATCGTACTAGAGTGAGAGATATGAAAGGAAGTGTAAAATAAATTCAGTGAACAGCATAAAAGAAAAACACTGTATCAACGTCCATGGCCCAAGACACTTCGACCAACTACCACCACACATCAGAAATATTACTGGAACAAGTGTAGAAGTCTTCAAGAGGAAATTGACACCAAGTGCCAGATAAGTCAAGATGTGATCACTATGTGGACCAGTATTGCACTAACAGCAACAGCCAAATTGAACAGACACTCAACAAAGAAACTTGTCTGGGCTGGTAGGCTAGAAAGGCCCTCGAAGTCAGTCACGGGTATAGTAGATACATGTGTTTTGTAGGTACTCACCTAGTAACTACACTATGAGGATACATGTTGGTATTCACCTAGGATACATATGGTAGGCATACACCTAGTGACTACACTATGAAGATACATGCTGTAGGTACTCATGGGAATTTTTTAAATTTCTGTGTGCCAATGTTATTCATACAGTAATGTGTATGTGACACAGGGAGGCCTGTGACTGTTATCTCCTCTCTACCTGAGTGAGTTAGTGAGGGATAATGGCTCCTTCCCACTATGCTAGAGTGCCATGTGCTAAATCACCTACCTAGGAGGTGGCCCTTATAATATTATAAAATAAGACTGATTTGTCACTAAACTTAGAACTGTGAGTTTATAAATGTCATAGTGACTGTTGTTCTGTTGAATCAAGTGATTATTTAACATTCTTCTGTGCCAACCATTTAACATTGTCCAAGGGTATAGGCCAGACTTTGAAGGCCTGGGGCCAACAGTCTCCAGTTTTGTGCTATACATTATACAGTGGACCCCCGAGTTACGAACACCCCGGAAATCGTACAATTATGTAAGTATAATATTGTAAGTGCTTTTGTAAGTGTAATTTTGGGGGTCTGAAATAGACTAACCTACTTGACATTATTTCTTAACCCTTTGGGGGTCGACAGGCCTTCTCAGGAAAGTGTTCCTGGGGTCGAAAATTTTTTGCAAAAAAAAAAAAAAATTTTTTCTTATGAAATGATAGAGAATCTTTTTCCGATCATAACGCCACCAAAATTATGAAATTTGAAAGAAAACTAACGGAATTATGCTTTCGCGAAGTTAGCGGTAGCCATGACACTTACGCATCGGCGATTTCGCCCACTTTGAGCTCTATTTTCAACAAATTCCAATGTTTCAGTCTCCTAAAATTATAGCTATTTCGCTAGAACTCCATTTCTTCTATCGATTGAGTACAAGAAACCGCCTATTTACCAATTTTATCTACCCAAAATAGTGGTCAGAAAATGGCAATTTTCCAATTTCACACAAATTTCAAACGATGCCAATTTCAAAATAGGGTCCAGAGTAAACAAGACAGACATTCCTGGCACTAAAATAACATGTTCTCTGTTCATTAGTCACGTCTCCAGGCCCCTGTTCCATTACTTTTGCTTTTCATTTTGAATTTTTATTCTCACAAAAAATAGAAGATTTACTGTTATGTATACAACTGCATCATTGTAAAAATGGTATAAATAATATCATAGCACTTGTGCATGAATATAAGACTCGCCAGTTGATGTATATTGGAGGCATGGTGTGATTTGTTTACTCTTGAACATCGTCAAAAATCGAACATTTTCGCTACTTTGAGCTCAATTTCAAGGTACAGTGGTACCCCGGTTTACGATGGTCCCCAAACTCACCCTTTTATGTAAGTTTATTTTTTTAAATGCTTTTGTAAGTGTAATTTTGGGGGTCTAAAAGGACTAGTCTATTTTACAACATTTCTTAAGGAGATAAATTCGTTTGGTAATGGCACTTGAACAGCATTCTGGAATGAAAAAATATCGTAAACCGGGGTACCACTGTACTTCTCATTGTTATACCAATCAAAATCATCACTATTTCTGTAATATATCTTCCATTCTATCAAATGAGACCAAGAAAACGAGAATACATCAATAAATACCATACGAAAATCGACTGCAAAGTCGCTGTTTTAATTGAAAAAAACGGTCAGAGTTTTTTTTCTCTCATTATGCAGTGTGTACTGCAGGATTTTTTTTATACTGCGCACACTGACCACACAGACATATTCTTTCATATGTATGCCTACCAGACGTTTTCTGCTTAAATTGAGGCCGCTAGAATTTGGGCGTACTAGTACGGCACCAACCCCTGCTCGTAAAACGTACTAGTACGGCACCGACCCCCAAAGGGTTAAGTCAGTAAATTCGTTCGTTAATGGCACTTGAGCAGGCTTCGGGAATGAAGTTTTTATGTTACTCAGGGGTCGACTGTACAGTCATACCCTGCACTACATCATTAATTGGTTCCAAGAGCCGTGAAGTAACCTGCTTTTGATGTAAACCAGACATAATGCCTTAAAATGATGACTAACACCATAAAACTAGCATAAATAACTCACAAAAGAATATAACTATTGCTAAACCTTAAAGAACACTAAAAACACATTTTAGTCATATTTTGTAAAAAATAATGAACACAGTTAAAAAAATTATGACGTAGGTGAAGCTGAGTGATGTAAAATCGGATGTAATGATGTTTGCTGAACTGAAATTTACTCTAGAAAAGTGGCATGAAGGCGAATTTGACATAGGCTGAACTGACGTAAAGTGGGGTATGACTGTACATCACAATGTGTGTCTTCTGTGACATGAACACCAGGGAGCCAGATTAGTATTCAGCGGTACTTCTAATTTGATGTGTGCTCCTGGTGTCTATTCAGTGACGTGTGACGTGCATGGGAGAGTACTGTGACTCATTTAAGTCAGTGGATTTTCTGGACTTAAGCCAGAATCCACACTCTTGGAAGTAGACATTATTTTGGGTTCCGTATCAGTGCGAGTGCTAAGCAAGTGTAAACTATAATGATTTAATAACATTTGGATACAGTGGCAGCTTATTAAGCTGATTGCCTGACATCACCACAAGTCCCCAGGTAGACTGAGAAGACCCAGGGTCACATAATTGCACATTTTTCCCCACCTTGTTCACCACATAGATTGTAATTCATAATCTTGTGCAAGGTAGGTAGGAACTTGAAGTACAGCAGTGTTAGTAATAGTGCTAGTGGAAGTCCAGTTTCAGAGCTTGTCAGCTGTTATATCCATGTTTAGTGTTTGTGCACTCATGTCAGTTTAAGCTTGAACCAGTGATCAAGTGTGCTGAACAATTCTGCCTAGCAATTAACCAGGAACCAAGTGTCAAATAAGGACATCATAACATTAAGTATGCACCTGGGTGTATTTCTGATAGCCATCTGTGGAGGTGGTGTTCACCATTTCCTTGACAGTTGTGAAGAGGCTGGTGGGCTCTAGGTGAATAGGCTGAAACTAATTAATGGTCAGTCAAGTATACACACACAAAAGCTTCCACAACTCACTCAGTGACTGCACTATAAGGATACTTGTAGGTACTCACCTAGTGACTACACTATGATGATTCATTTAGCAGGTACTCACCTAGTGACTACACTGCAAGGTTACATATGGTACTCACCTAGTGACTGCGCTGCAAGGTTACATATGGTACTCACCTAGTGACTGCGCTGCAAGGTTACATATGGTACTCACCTAGTGACTTCACTGCAAGGTTACATATGGTACTCACCTAGTGACTACATCATGATACATATGGCAGGTAATCACCTAGTTAGTACACTAACACTATCAAGATAGTGTTCTAGTGTTCTTGTCATTACTTCTCATTTTTCTATTACAAGGGAAATCTTCCAACCATTGTAACAGCGTTCCTTTATACATTGTATATTTGGTAAATTATTAATCAGTTTGGTGAAACTTTTATAATTTTTTTTAAGTACTGTGTTGAAAATGCTCTCAGCTCACCCATCTCTTGTTTGTAAAGGCCATGTTTTATGTAAAGCTCTGTAATAATGTGTGTGTTTATCTAGGTGTAATTACAGGAGTAGAGCTGTGCTTGTAGTGTACCATCATCCAGAATTAGTAAAACCTTGATTTAAAGGACTAATAGGAAGAAAGGGTGTTCATTAAAGTTGATTGTCCATTAAATCCAGTTGATGAGACTGCTTTTCCATGATCACAGTATTAATGGACAGTTTACCAGACAGAATGCAACAGTAACAGACAGTTAAGAACTTGGCACACTTTTATCCTTTGTGTGCGCTATCCGGCCGTAGATCTTTACTTGTTAAATGTAACATTCATTAAATCGGAGTCTGCTAACTTGAGGTTTTGCTACACTATTTTACTTGGTAATGAGTGAAACATTGTCATTAAGTAAAGATTTGATAAGCACTTTGTGTGTTGTTACTACATTTGTTGGGAGTCGGGCCATTACAATACATCAAAGATAAGTAAAACACATGCGCAGCAGTTGGTTATCTTATTGTTAAAACATTTTTCCTGCTCAGTAGGCAACTTCCTCAGTTGAATACAGAGGTGACTTAAATATTATAGATAGTAGAAGCAGTGGAGAGGTAAATATGATCAGCACTAGTATTTAAGTCATCTTTAACTACTGATCAGGCAAAATGTTTCAATAAAATGATAGCTAACTCTTGCACATGCACATTACCCATCTACTTGTTGGTATTGTATACTATTAATATACAGATAGGTCTCGATTAGTGCGAATAATAAATCGAACGAAGTGGTCGCATTATTCGAATTCACACTGTTCGAAATCGCACTAACCGAGACTTGGCTGTAATGATTCAGCACAAGTTTCAAGAGGTTGTCCTGCTCCCTACCTTCTATTGGGGTCCAGAAATGTCTGTTACTCTGTGATGTTGCACTTCATATTATCTACCGCACTATTTGCTTAATAATGTGGGGTGGTTGTATTATTTTTCCCCTATTGCTGGTTACAAACAATATTAGCTTTTTTTTCCCGTCATCTTTTTGTGTACTGCCACATTGTTATTATCTCTCCTCTTTCTTCTCTCTTTCAATGAGGGCACCTTTAGTCATTTTAAAATAATTTATCTGTTTTATTGCATGTCTTTGGATTTATTATATTTTGCCTGTTTCTTAAGGTGCAGATACCATTCTACAACTTTATATTTCAACACAGAGTTTATTACATCAGTCACTTATTATACAGTGCCTGTAGAATTTATTACGTATTTTTTAATATACTTTCTTCATCCATATAGCATTACACTTTAAGGTTGTGCTGAAATTTGCAAGATCGCATACAATTTTCTCACTTTAATATTTATTTTGTTTTGCCATAAGATTATTGCTGAACCAGCAATCATATACATACTGTACTACAGATTTTTATTAATTCTAGTAGATAGTTTATATGCAGTACATACAGAGTTTTTTGTTTTTTTACATGTCGGCCGTCTCCCACCGAGGCAGGGTGGTCCAGAAATGAAAGAAACACTTTCACCATTATTCAACACTCATCATCATTCACACATAATCACAGTTTTATCAAGACTAATTCTGATCCTTGTGGGACACACTTGTGACTTCTTCATGAGGACAATGTTCCTGTTATAGGGAAGGGGGAGGGTTCATATCTTATTTTTTGAAATTTTTGATAATGAGATTTTGCTGTTACTGTATTTTTAGAAGTCAAACATTGTTGCATACGTGAAAACACAAATCGCTAAATATGAATATGTATTGTTTGAAATCGATTCTTTCTGAATGAGATCATGTTTATACTGTAGTGTATACAGTGGTACCCTGACTTACGATGTTATCATTTTACGTTATTTTCAATAACCGATATTTATAACGTAAAAAATGTGACTGTGACTTACGATGTTTGCTTCGTGTACCGACATTCGTACCGGACGTGTCTGCTTGGCGCCCAGCTGAGCGCGCACTCCAGGGAGCGTCAGTGTGCTATTGTTTACAAGTGAGAGCGACCACCCACCCACACCCACGCATTCATACCAGTATATTGTCATTATTCCACTGTTTTTAGTGCTTGCAACTGCTAAATAAGCCACCATGGGCCCCAAGAAAGCTCCTAGTGCCAAGCCTGTGGTAAAGAATGTGCAGGGAGTGAAGCATTCATGCAGGGAATGTAGCATTCATGCAGGGAGTGTAGCATTTATGCAGGGAGTGTAGCATTTATGCAGGGAGTGTAGCATTTATGCAGGGAGTGTAGCAGGCATGCAGGGAGTGTAGCAGGCATGCAGGGAGTGTAGCAGGGATGCAGGGAGTGTAGCAGGGATGCAGGAGGTAGCAGGGATGCAGGGAGTGTAGCAGGCATGCAGGGAGTGTAGCAAAGATG